>JAKTYA010000163.1:0-113779 GCA_030561745.1 Metschnikowia gelsemii
TTGTATATAACAATTTTTGTATGCACCTACGTCATATATGCACTCCAAAAATCGCCTGATTTGAGATTTGGGATCAAAGTGGATGGAAAAATTGATTCCCAACTCGTGAGAGTTGACTGTATACAATGAGGATATGTTCAACAGAAAAGGTGCGTCATACATGCAGGATCGCGCTCTTAACTATGAGATTCTTTAGTGAATTCGTTAAAGTGTATAGTGAAAATATTTTGAGATTTCCGCAATAAATAATTTTCCCAAGTTTGGTAGGGATTTTGCACGTAGAGATGTTCAAATTGCGTCTCAACGCCTATGGGAGCGAGAGAACGCGTCTAAGGATTCGTGCTATGATGATAACAGAAAAAATTCTGCTCTTACACAATTGAAATTTCAAATCTGGCTCCGAAGTCGAAAATGGGGACGCGTCGTCGCTATGATCTTGACGATAAAAGGCGAAAGGACATCAGAGATTACAAACAAAAGAGTGGGTTGACTTTATCGACTCTCAAACGTTGGTATTTTGATAAGTATAAAAATCCAATACTGATCTCTGCCCTCGCCAACACTTTATCAAAAAAATACGCTTATCTAGATTCAATCGAAAAAAATGACCGTTCATTAAAGCTGAGGAAGCGTAAGCGCAGACCTCAGTGGCCTTATTTGGATGAATTATTATGGAGCTGGCAGTTGATTGAAGAGAGTCAAGGTCGCTCGACAACGACGGAAACTTTGATGGACAACGCTCAAGATATCTGGTGCAATATTCCTCAAGAAAAAAAGATCAATGCTCAAACTGGCGAAAGAGTAAAAGAACCTGACTTCTCTCTCGGGTGGCTTGCTGGTTTTAAACGCCGGCATAAAATTCGGAATAGAAAAATGTGGGGTGAAGCAAAGTCGGTACCGAAACAAGCACATGAGGCGATGAAGAGAACAAGACAAATTGCGAAAGAATACGCTCCTAAAAATGTGTATAATATTGATGAGAGTGGGTTGTTCTGGAAAGGAATCCCGATCAGATGGTCAGATGGTGTTCAAAAAGCCGACACTTCGCTTTACATGATGCGTGCTCTCGGCGAAGATGCTCCGCAGTTCAAAAGTGCATTGCGTCAGGCCATTCATTTACTCGCGTTGAAAGCTAAAGAGTCCCGGAAGCAAATGTCCATAGATAATTTCTACGGCAAAAGCCAGATTGGCTCGAATGCCCTGGACTCAATGAGTGTCGGCTTGTCACCGCTGCTTGTCGACTCACCTGAGCCGTCTTCTAAAGAATCAACTCTGAGCGAAGATGAGGCACTGAGCGAAGATGAAGACTTATAGAATGATGCTGAGGAGCCACCCAATAAAAAGATAAACACAACCTTGATTCAACAGACTTCTCGCTTGTCTTTTGGGCTGACTACTACGCTGTCATCCCCTAACTTTAGTACGAGGAGTTTTGAAGTGAAAGCTATGAAACATGAGAGGCCGAATTGATGATGCAAGAATTATGCACAATTTAGTGTGATATGCGGTACTTACGCTTGTATACCGGATAAAAAATTGGTTATTCGTTATAGTGTAAAAGCCCCCGTGAATAATAGATTCTTTAATAACAAGTTTTACCTGTATCTGTGTTGGTATTTGGGGCTCTTGCGTTAGGTTTTGGTAACCTAATGCGAGTTCTCCCAGACACGACCAGAGACGCGTCGCTGCAAGGCGAGAAAGTTTTTTCCTTCAAAACAAAAAAGGAAAACTTTCTCTTTTCTTTAAACCGAATCTACAAGAAGGGTCGTGACATATAGGTAGATAGATAACTCCGAGGATGTAGGGTCCAAAATACGTTGGCCTGAACCTCGTCAAATCTCGATTGCCTGTATCAGCGTAAACTGCGCATCTAACAATATTCTCAACAATATCATGCGCGCACGAAATAATACGTGAGACCAATGGTGTGAAATGAAATAATATATCATGAGATATCTTGACTTTTCTTAAAAAATTGAGCCTTTGGATTGTGAAATGATGTGAAACTTTAAACCAAGCCGGGACTTCCGGCTTGTAAGAATAGGCTGTTAGATCCCGGGACGCGCACGATATGATCATTTTCAAAAGCTGTCATCATAGTCGAGTTCCACGTGAGCTCTTAATTGTAAGAATATGAGAAAGTTTCTTTTCCATAAGCCCACGAAAGTATGTATTACCTTCAATCAATCTCCTGGTTTTACTTCGGCAAACTCGCATCCCGGCAAACCTGATACGGCGGTATCTCAGGTCCGCAAGCGGGCAGTTCTTCGACAGTCCCATTGATGAATATAAACTCTACATCCAATTTCAAACGACTACCAAAGAATTATCTCTCATATCTTCATCGTCAATTTTGGCAGGAATGTTGCCAGAAATATTTACCTCACTTACTTCTTGCGGTCTGCTCATTCCTTGACTCTCGCAAATCCCATACCTATCATCCCTGAGAAGAAACCCAGAACAATTAAACAAGTATTATTTTGAGCTGGAACACAATCCTGGATACGCTCCCAGATCAAGTCACCAAATAATGCTCCTCTTCTTGGATGATACTATAATTAGTAGGCTTGTGTAATCGTTCTGACTTATGAGCACGTTGAATTGCCGTGTATACTATAATCTATTTAGCTACGCCAAGCTATTTGTTGTGGCTCCTTCCCTGGAATGTTTTCAAAATTATCGACTGTAAGTGCTCCCAGAAGTATCCCTACTCGTTTACCGACGATTGGATCATCGTTTTGGAGCCAATGAGTAAACATTAATCCACTTTTGCAGCGAGATTTTGACATCAAAGTCTTGGTGAGATATCTCACGATATACTATAGCTACCATACGTGCACGAAGAGTATGTCTCTGCAATGATATGCGATATTATCCGAAAACTGATTATTATTATGTATTTCATAATCGCGACATAATAAATTTGCACGAAACTGCTTTGATATCTTGGAATATTGAAAGTTAAGAAAAAGCCGTGTGGTTCTTCATTAGTCTGGACTTTGTTTTGCTTTATTGAACTCAAACTTTTCAATATCTGCTATGAAAGATAAGCTCTGTGATTCCCCAACTGCCTCCCAATGGACTGCAACACCGGTAGAGACAAGTGCCATATGAGCAAAGTATGGGATAGTGCTGAGAAGGTCACTTTTGTGTAAGTTGTAAACGACAAGTGTGGGAGTTCTTGTCCTAGGACGTAATATATTTGGCCCAGCTTAGATTTATGGCCCTTGACTCGACGCCAAAACTGGTTTCGACAACCCGGCGCCAAGCAAAAGCAAGCCCTTAGTCTCGTGCGGATATTATCGGGGCGAGCAAGAATGGGTTTGGTGGAATACCAATCTATGACAAACGATCATCAAGCTAATTTTCATACCAACGGGTGCACTGCAGCAGATCGAATACCCAAAGACTTTGTGGGGCAAGAGAGATCCAAGTATATTATCAGACTCGAGGCAAGGATCGCGTTGCATATTGAAAATCTTAAAAACAACCAAAGAGCTATGGAATACTCTTCCTAAGGCAGGAAGAAGTCACCTGAACAAGCTCAAAATTCGCGACCACGAAGCGATTCGTTATCATAAAGTGCCTAAGAATACTGTTATTGTCCTGTTAGCGCATCCTATGAATCCCGAATGCGCTGTTTTCCCATAGCTCTTCGAATGGCGAAAACTTCGCGTTCCGTGATGGCAATATTAGCTTACATTTAGTAAGTGTCTCCGGTAGAGAATCTTGTCACAGACCAACGAAATATATTCCTCCCGAGCACGATGGAGCTCTTGGAAGTTCTCAAGTCTGGAGGCATTACCACAGACGTAGTCGGTGCAATCTGCGTATCCTGTAAAGATTTTGAGACCATCGCAGACGCCAATACTTCACTGAGCGCCGAAGTAGCTATTAATATCAATACAAACGATGACAAAGAGTCAGGGAAAGTACATGCTTGGCGACTTCGGGGACATATTAAGCGAGGATGCAGATAATTGTGAGGATGAGGACTCTTGTGATCATATCTTCACTTCGTGGATACATCGTTTAGCGTTAGAAACCTAATAATCAATTCAGGTTAAATATCCTCATGATGAGAGCGGTTTTCTGAGTAACTTGGCGAGCAGCTGATTGCGAGATGATAGGGATGGAAGCAGTGCTACGTACCTGTAATTTATCGAGCGGTGAATCCAAAATTGCCGATCACGTATAATATACCAAATTAAGGGTCTGAATGCATCTCTCGTACCCTGTGCAACGATTAAGAACGCAGTTTCTAAACTGTTACTATATTGAATATTCGTGGTATACTAAAACCAACTTCACTTTAACAGAGATTTATATGAAAAGTGTCAAAGATCTTAAGAAGATAGTAAATATCCAGAAATAATAGTCACGTTACTATGTTTAACAGCACTTCTAAAAAGGTGACCAATCGCGAAATACAAGCGGTTGAGAAGCAGTGTTGCGCGCTGTCGTAATTTTGCGTAAATCGTAATGAAAAATACGCGTTTACGCTGAGGATTTACGATTACGATTTACGATTACGACGACCCCCATTTTCGTAAATCGTGATTTATCGTAATGCGTTTTATCTTTACGTATTTTACGTTTATTTTTACGCTTTTTCACGTCTTTTTATTAAGTTTTTTTACGTCATTTACGGTTTTTCTGAGGTCTTCCTTCAGTAAGGTACTCATTAACCAGTGCTGCACATCCTGTTAAGATATTGGGTTAAAGCCCAAGCAGAAGCACCTGACATGCACGTATTCATGGCTGTAGATTTTGTGATACTCGAATGCTCCTCGCTCGTTCATTGAAAACAAAAAACGAGAACGACTCGCCTCATTCACGCCGCCTTCTTCAAAGCCCGTTTTCACAATTCTGCGTGCTCAATTCCGATGACAGATATCTCTTCGGAAGAGAATAGTTCACAGGCTGATTTTGATTCCATTAGATTGGAACAGTTGAGTTCGCCTGCTTTCAAATTAGATCAATTCAAACGACAATTTTAGGAGACTAAACTAGACCAAGGTAGGCTTGTTTCGATTACGTGTAACGTTTCTTATTGCTCTCGAAAGTATACCCATAAATGCGAGGGGAATGTGACAGCTTTAATCAAGCATTACAAATCTAAACACCGACATATGTTGTACCGTTTCGCTAAGATCTGCACTAAATTTGGTGGGGGACACAGTTTTGAAGTAAGTAAATACATAAATCTATATTAACAACACATTTTAGAGTGCCAAGTGGAGAGATTGCCCCCAATTAAGATTATTGAACAAATTACGAACAAGTAACGAGGAGTTACGAACAAATTACGAAAAATTACGAACAAATTACGAAAATAATTACGAAAATAATTACGATAAACTACGAAAATTTTACGACAAAATTATGCCACAAATTACGATTTACGATTACGATGGTGATTACGATGGCTCCCAAAAACGTAATTGGAATTATGATGGTGGTTACGATGGCCCCAAATTTTGTAAATCGTGATTTTGGCGTAAAACGCGCGTAACGCGCAACACTGTTGAGAAGGGCACCTGGGTGTTTTAGAGAGCCGATTCTCAAATCAAATTTATCCAATGGCAGTTTTCTACAACAATCTCGCAAGTTCTGTTGTCCCTTTCAAGGCCCACTAATATAAATTACCGTGATCCTGGGGTTATGATGATGGTTCCGACTCAAAAGTATTGGCGCATTATGAACGACCCACCAGACGAGCGCGGGTCGGACGAGAAAATCTTTCAACAACGGAAAAAGTTCGACCCCCCCAAGCGGAATTACAAGGGAGATTGTGACATATAGGTAGACAGATAACTCCGAGGATGTAGGGTCAAAAGTATCGCGGCCTGAAGCTCGTGTAATCTCAATTACCTGTATTAGCGTAACTGCGCATCTAACTGTTGGTATTTGGGGCTCTTGCGTTAGGTTTTGATAACCTAATGCGAGTTCTCCCAGACACGACCAGAGACGCGGAGCTGCGAGGGCGAGGAAGTTTTTTCCTTCAAGACAAGAAAGAAAACTTTCTCTCCTCTTTAAGCGAATTTACAAGAAAGATTATGACATATAGGTAGATAGATAACTCCGAGGATGTAGGGTCCAAAATACGTTGGCCTGAACCTCGTCAAATCTCGATTGCCTGTATCAGCGTAAACTGCGCATCTAACAATATTCTCAACACTAACTATCGCCACACAAATTAACAATTTCCTCGCGCAGAACCCGGCACGCCGTTAGTCACGTGACCACCCAATGGCCCCCAAAACACCAATCTTAACCAAATTTCACCAATAATTCCCCATATTTGTCACCAACTTCCCTGGATCAACGTGAATACATTTTTTTTTCGCACGTTTGTGAGTCTCTAGAACTCAAAGGAACGTGGGCGACCCCAAAAATGAGCCGCCTAGATCCACTGCCGAATCTCAACACATCTCAAATCTCTCACAATGAGTCTTGGAAGGAGCGTCTAAACGGGTCTTCTGACCAGTGCCCTGATTATTCTGCTGGGAATTCTCTCGATCAATCAGCCGATGAGAACGGCCAAAAACCCATCGATAAAATCGCCGGCCTTGGGATCCTTGCCATTGACCCGGCGGCTATTCGGAACCGGTCTTACACAATAGATAGTCTCAACATTAGTCCGGTGGAACGCGACACGGGCTCGGGCGAGCCCTTAACTGTAACTGGGGCAACGAATCGTGAGGACCCCAACACACAATGTTCACTTCAGCAGCATCAAGAAAACGAGGATCTGGGCCCACCAAATGATCAATTGTACCCATCTAAATTGATGGAAAATGCCACAAAAAGTGTACCGAGCCCCGAATACGACGCGCAACCGGCCAAAACTGCCTCCGGCACAAACTGGGAAAAGGCGTCGTGGGAATTCTCGGGCCTTCTTCAAAGTATCTCGCCTAAAGATCGAGACGATATGCCAGGGCTTCTTCGTAAATGTAATATGCTTGTTCCGCTTCTTTCCGACCACCCGACTCTCCGGTCCGAGGTGGTGATTGAAAATGTCGTGGCCAAAGTTCAATTCATGCTTTATGATTCCAGGCCCCAGATCCGAGCTGCTGCATTGCGGGTCTTGCGCCACAGCCTGGCGTCTGTAGATGCTTTGAGACACTTGGTCCGGCTGAAGATCCTAATATTTTTAATTTTGGCGTTTTCGACACCCGCGCCGCTCCTTGAGAAAGAGCAAGCCTTGAAACTCGTGCGTGAATTTGTAAACGTGCCTGGCGGCGTCAATTATCTCTCTGTAGGGATCATCAAAGCCCTTGTGGCGATTATTGAGCACGAGTCAGATGAATTCTCTTCGGGTTTTTCTTCGAATCACGAGTCCGATAAACTCACTGTCCTGCTTCTGTCTCATGATGCTTGTACGCATAGCTTCACCCGGATGTGTATTGAGACGTTGATGGAGATATCTGTGCTAAATCCCGATATTGCTTTTCATGGCGGCGCTCTACGCCTTTTCCTCAATTTGACAATTAACGGTTCAACGGACGTGTCATTGGCGTGTTTTCCCACTCTTCTCACTCTTTTGGATATGCCTCACGCACGACTTTTTCTTCGAAACGGCGCTGATTTGGATGGTTTGATGTCGGTATTCACTCTCTTCGAGGACGAGGATGACGGCGGCAAGGCACCCCTCACGAAAAAGTATGCTCCAAAGGCACTCAAAGTCTCTTTTCTTCTTCTGTGCCTTTTGAAGACTTGGTCAGGGCTTATATGTTTTTCCCACGATAATTTTGACCCAATCCGTGTGCTTCTTCTGAATCTTCGCAAGCAAAATGTTCGATTGTGCACCATTCTCCTCGATCTTCTTCTAGATATTTTGCGCATCCAGCATTTACCTTGGCTAGAAGACTCCGCTCTTGGCGATTACTTAGCTCAAGTGTACACGCAATTCCAACGCACTTGCCACAATTCCGAGCAAATTACACCACCCAAAAGCCATGTTCTGAAAGTCTCTTCGAAAGTGGCGTTTGAGTATTCTGAAGTCGATCCGAAATCTTTCGAAAATGGGGTTCTTTCGCATTATCAAGGTCTTCTCGTCAAAATATTGATCAATTGTGACGTTGTAGATCTTCTTTTTCATATCATTAATGATGACCGCGATGCTTTGAATACCACGAAAGCCACTCGTTTGCTCACCAATATTCTTGACTTATGTTCACGGTACCTTCCTCTGGAGTTTTACCATGATTATATTCTTCGGGCATACCATACTGGACTAAGTCTCACGTCGCTCGCAAAGATCGAGGCGGCCACTCGAATGCGCCAAAACAATGTAGTGCCCACAAAAAATGCTGGCGTAAAAGCCATCGTCAAGGATATGACGCAAAAACTGCGGGTTGAAATGAAGGATTCTTCATTCAAGTCCTTGATTGCAAGTACGAAAGTGCTTGCCGTAAAAGATTTCGATGAGTGGAATTGGCTGCTGCTTTCCCAACTCTTCCAGGGTCCTCTTCGAAACCCCCTTCGGTTTATGGAAATCCAGGAAAAGTACCCGAAATTTCTAAAAACTTTCCTCGCCTTTTTACGCCCGTTTAAGTACAGATTTAGCTCCGTGCCCGTGACGCCGAGTTCAAAGTACCCACGAATCAAAAAACCGAAAAATATCTTGCTGGTAGCATGTCAACTAATCGACGCTCTTCTTGCGACGGAAGAAGGTCTGAGATTTCTTGCTCTGAACAAACTTATGCCCCAAATCTCCGAGATCTTTGCCCAGATCGATCCTTTCAGCGGCATAGAGAGTAAAGATCCGATCTTGTCCAAACGCAGGCTCGAACATTCCCTATCATTGGGGTATGTGAAGATAGTCGGGATTATGTCAGGATGTCATCGAGGCATCAATATTCTATCGCAATGGCAGTTATTTCATATGATGGGAAATATCGTCGAGAGCAGCATGTTTGACGAGTCGAATAATCTACTTTTATTTAATATCCTTCAGAACTTGGATTACACACACAAGGGGCACGCCCGGATTGTGCTTGCAAAGGCCATGAGCATTTCCAATTGGAAAGTCAAAGTTTATGCCCTTGAAAATATATTTCCCGTGCTCCGATCTCTTGAAGGTTGCGAGAAGCTCTATGTTTTAAGCTTGGTGAATCTCATTTATGATGAGAGCGAAGCCGTGAAGGAAATGGCAGTTGAATGCTTATATGAATATTTCATTGTCAACGACCATTTGGACACAATTGATATTCTCGTGGAATGTCTGCCAAATATTCAAATTCTCGGGCAAAGCAAACAAGGGCAGGTGCTTCTTTTGAATTTTTGTACGACTCCAGATGGATTTAAGTATCTTGAAGAAACCGGGTTCATTGAGGAAAACTTTGCCCTCAGCATTTCGATGCTCCTGGGGCTCGAGTACTTGACCGCAATAGAATGTTCTTTGCGTCGTCACCTTTTCCCGTTTGCCCCACCGATTTCCGATTCTTCTGCCTTCGCTGGTCCTACTTTGCGCCACTTTTTCCATTATTTGCTCGCTACAGAAGAGGGATTCAATTATTTCAATACTCGTCGTGCATATGTTGACGAAGCCATCTCAGGTATACGTCTGATTTGTCGAATCCTTAATATTGTCGATGGAATTGAGCGCGAGGAGCAAATACATGAAATTCCAGATTTCAAAGCCCGAAATATTTCCTTCGGTTCAAGTGAGAGTCCACTAGAGATGCCGGTCGTTCCTGGTGACCTCAGAAACTGGACAAAATCAGCTGAATCTGTATTTGAGGATACGTCTTCTGTAAGTTATCCTGGGCCAAATTCTGAGGACCCAGGGTCTCAGGAAGAAGAGTACTTGTTAAAGAGATTGAAGCAATACATCTGGATTATTGGCGAAATTGCGTCTGCTAGCTATGGCATCCAAATCCTTGAACCGGCATACAGCTCTACAATCAGCAGAGTCCATATTGCAGAGACTCTATCTCTTATTTTCGAAAAAGCCAGTCACTGGCAACTTCGAGGATTAGCATTTTTCCAGCTTGGGAAAATGGCAGTCACGGTCGAAGGTGTGGAACTTCTTGACGATTTGCAGTGGATCTCCGTTGATTCACGGGAAAAACATAACACCTCCTTGGCGTACCCAAAATTCATGCAGAGGGAAGGTTTTACCAAAGTGGAGATGGTGAATCCATATAGAGATGCGAGCTACTTCTCGTTATTTGGCAAAGATCAGGATATACAAGTGACCGGCGATCTTGATTTGGAGGACGAAGTAGTCATTGAAAATTACGAAGAAGTCGATGAAAAAATCCTAACTCTTTTCAATTACTTAAGTTCGGTGTTGGGAAGAATCGAACGTAAAGCAACCAGGGAGCTCACCCGAATCAAAACGGAGAGTCCCCAAGTCTTCAGCAATGTCAACTTATTCTTGAAGACGATTCGCCTTGTCGATAAAGGTAAATTTAAGTACCGAACGCGGGTGTTTATTTTCGACTTGTTCAATACTACAAAGATAATGGAGGGGCTAGTGAAGAAGGATCGCAAGAACTCGTTTGTGAAAAAACTGGCCACGTGAGCTTACATCCGCAGAAAAAACATATCGGGGCCCTTTATATATTGTGTCCTTGTTAAAGGTATTCAATCAACGATTAAACTTCGATGTAACGAAGTATTATCGAGAGTCAAACCGGATGCCAATAATTATTAGAGGGATGAGTCTATATGAGTTTCCCGAGGTACATTGGGCAATTTTTTTATGAGGTAGATGGAAAAGCTCTCATGACTATTTTTTGAATTTCAAATCCAAAGGCCAGAACGATGTAATCCTGCTGCAAAGCTTGCGACAATGACGAGGTGGTACACGACGGTTTTGCAAACACTTGTTTGTGTGTTGCAAAGACCGCCACTATAAGAGTGGGCCTGCCCACCTAAATAACAGAAATTTGATTTCTTGGACCCCTTTCGTATGCATTATTTTCATCAACGGTTGTCATGAGAATAAAACGGACTTGAAGAAAGAGATACGAAGAATCAAAGACTCAAGCTTTCTTTTTCCGCTTAGGGCCAAGAGATACCGGGTCCGAAAACTCTCGCGCCCCTTTAGCCCTTATTTCAGCAGGCCGGAATTTCGATACCACCATATGCACGAAGTTACGTCTGATCCACATTTCTGTATCTTGAGGATTAAGCTCGACCATATCTAGCTCGTCATTTGAAATCTCTGGAATCATCTCGTCTATAGCGAGATTGACTGGATATGACCGCTTGAGAGAGATTTGCGACAGATCGAGTGTAGGCGAGGATGTGATTTCAATTGCTGGGCTCAAACAGGCCTTGAGTTCTGGTCTCCACGATAAGACCAGCGAAATGCGATCATGATCGATCTTCATAGGCTGGTCCACGTCATCTTCAGCCTCATAATCATCGCCATTGTTGCCTTTAGTATCTTCTTCGATATCACGTATGAAGTCTAGAAGAGCATTCACTCGTCTTTTGTAATGGTACAAAGTCTGCCGCTGGGTCTTTTCCGTCACATAAATTTTCTGTGAGATCGCATACGCCTTGTTGAATCTTTCTAGGAGACTTTCGTAGATCTGGTTATAATCAACGAAGTCATCGTCTATTAGTGGACTCAGTGTGTCCGAGCTAGATTCTGCCGGTTTACGTGGTCCGGGACTTTGCCCTAAACTGTTGTCGGTGGTGATCTGTTCACGGCAAGTATTCACATTTTCATCTGGTGTTTTAAAATCGGAAGCCGTGTTTTTTTCACCAAGCTGAGACTCCACTGATCCACTCATCAGATCTTCTGGTGCTGGGCTCTCAGTATTAGCCGCCAGGTCCTGGATTTCAGACCCTAGATGTTGGTCGTGCTTCTTTTCCAGCACTTGTTCATTGTCATCCATATTGCCACAAACAAGCTCGTCGTTACTCAGAACTTTCTAGTTCTGCCAATTTTCAACAACTATATGTGAAGTCGAAATTAGGTTATGTTGGTGCCGGTCAATAAAGGGCAAAGTTAATTGTTTCTACTTCTGACTCAAGACAGGCGAGTTTTATGTGATTGAGAAAACGAGGGTGGTATGCAGGATGGTATGTCGTTGCAATTCACCGCAGTTGTACATTGGGTGTGGATACCCAAACTTTTTGGATCTTCCAATGACGGGCATGGTCTAGTTGGGCATAATGTCTATGTGAAGTAACGATATTATCGGTCAATCCTTAGGTGCTTAAGGTAAAATCTCCTCGATCAGTTCATTTCCTAAATCCTTCAAGGGATGTACTGATGTTTTAATCATTTCCCCTTCCCCGTAGGCAATCGAGATTTGACGAGGTTCACGCCAGCGTAATTTTCACACTACATCCTCGAAATTATCTATCTACCTTTATGTCACAAACTCTCTTGTAATTCTGCTTAAAGAAGAGAAAACTTCCTCGCCCTCGCTACTCCACGTCCCTGACCTAGCGCTCTAGCCCCTAATACAACAGTTCTTCGCGTCTTATGAACGGGCACAATAGACACCCGAAAATTATAAAACATGAAATCCTCATGCGCTGAAGATTCATTCGCAAATCATTAAATGAGGTAACTTCCATATCATATCGATTTTCAGTCACTACATTGAAATCCCGCGCGATGTTCTCCAGTCTATTATGACTTCGCGTTGGCTTATAGTGGCTATGAATGTTAATCGTTAGGCATATCAAATTAGCTATTTCGTCCGCTAAGACAATGCTTTGATTATAAGCGGGGACTATTAATATTTTTCCATAAAGTTGAATGTTTGAGCACGCGTTTCTTCTGCGATCATAGCCAAATTCCAACCCTCAATGAAGCGTTGATCTGTACAATTGCTTTTTTCCGATTCGGGCTCTTTCAAATGACGTCATCGAAGGGTTCGGCTCTAATCGGATAAGGTGCATCTATTTTTGTGCCCGGACTATGATGAAATCAGTGTCTATCTTTGCATTTCTGATCTCAGGTCATGACAGCCTTGTGAGCCCAACTATTTGAACAAACCATCAAATGTCGTGCATTATTGGCATCCAAGAAGCAAATGATCCAACCTTGTGCCAAGTTATTGCAATAGATTTCAATCTTCCAATAAGAGCAAATCCCCTTTTTATGCACTCAGGACGCTTATTAGAAGGTTGATCATCTCTCGCTTTACAAGCCTTCAGTTGGGGTTAACTTGAATCAGGCGGAAGAGTACCATTCAATATTCAAATGTGCTTCGTCAGGCATCATTCATAGACATTTCAGGAATACGCAATGCATGTCGACTCGTGTTGATTCTGCGCACTGCTTTGCCCTAGAAAATATGAATTATTTGGGCGATCAGCAAATTTCGCCACTGTCACAACAATAATTATCCAAGATTCGTGATTAAGAGATCTCCAAGAACCTTCTTAACCAGTAGGTCAATGCCTCCCCATTCCCTCTGATTTCATCATTGTAAAGTAGTTCCATTATGTACATACCCTGGCTCATTACTGCTAGACCCCTGATTTGATAGAGAGGAACTTGACTTATTCCTCTTCGGAAAACTTTCAGTGACGCTGACTTCTCAACTATCTACAACAAGTCACCTGCGCAGAAATTGAAACCCCAAAGTTATGTCTCATGTTGATTCTTAACCTTCGTTGAAAGCATCAATCAACTTCAAGCTATTTGACCCAATTGTCAAAGAAATCAAAGTGCTTATTTTAGGTGCAATACTAACCCGCATTAGACCAAGAACCTGAAAACTGATACATTCTGCAGTAAGCTTCCCCCAAAAAGAAAGCTATTAGTCCTCAAGGAATTCTGAGGAAACACAGTGAGCTTTTCTCAGAGGCAAGCCGCGAGCGCCAGTTGCCATCCTCCCCGCAAATTCCACCTAGAAGGAAATCGGTCGATTGTTCCTTGAAACTTTTCGGTTTTGCTAAACAGCTTCTCCTCTTAAAACTGGCTCACTATCCTGCGTATTTCAACATGATTGAGGCGAAATGTAAGATCCGTGTTCAAAGAGAATGTTGAAGACCATTTCCTCAATGTCTACTGAAGAAAAAACAAAGCATTGAGACGACCGTTCGATTTCGTACCCAAACTTAAGTTTGCCAATGTTTGTTAAGTGCCACGACTTTAGTCTCTTGTCTTAGTCCAAGACTCAAAATACCCTAGCGAAATAAAAAGTCATGATCAAGTAGTGGCACAGCCTTAACCAAGGCTGATTATCAAGCTTGTCGATGTCAAACAGCGAAAATACCATCAAGCAAGAATTCTCGGAAAAGAGTGTATTATTTATTTGGAATATTTAGCAATATTTTTCATTCCACTGACCAGCAAGGACCAACTCTTTAGCAAAAGAAAATCAAAAGTTAAAAAAGGGCAGAAGTCAGGTAATTAACGCATAACATAGATGATGAATTCTACCACAAATTCGTCGTCGTCCAACAAGACCCTGCCTTTTGCGATGAAGTTTTCCTTCTCGATCCATTTCAAGTGCCTGGGAACACTTCCAGGAACTTTGAAGCTAGGGCTTATTGAATAATAGTATTCACCGTACTTGACATATCCGTCAATCACTCCAGGAATACCTTTATTTGCCAGTACCACGCCTTTAAAAGTAAGAGACACGTCTTTTCCGTCCCTGGTGATGCCATGCGTTTTGGCATTAAAGTTGGCGTAGTCCTTACTTGGATATAAAGTGACGTCGTCGAATCCCCTGATGCCGGAAACATCCGCTGCATATCCCAAATCGTTGATAATGGTGGTGACGTTTCCATCTTCAAAGACCACGGCAAGTGACTGTAACTCTTTGGTTTTGTCGGTGTACAGAACTTGAGGAGAACCTTGGACTTTCAACCGCATGTTCAACACGGGAATTAAGCGAGGAACCTCTGAGGAAAAGGAAGCTAAAGCCAAGCAAGCGTAAAGGAAGATAGAAACTGGAAGCATTTTTTTCTCTTTTTTTTGAGTATGATGATGATTCAAAAATCCTCGATAGCTGAAGGAAAAACATGAGGGTTTATACCTTTCTTGGCCCTCTCGAAGTCCTGGAATCTTTTCATGATTATCTCCGTGGCTATACCACCTTTCGGATTCATTTTGGTAAATGGGCATGCCAATATGTTTCAGTGTCTTTAGCATAGCCCTGAGGATGAAACTACTCTCCAGAAAAGCCTCACTCTACGTATTCTTACTTATTTGGCCTGTCGATTTCACCCTCTGTAGCAGATTTTGTTTGTAAAGTGATTGCTGTAAAAGGCTATGTGACATCTCATAACCGCAGTTCTCATATTTTGAGGAGGGCGAATTATGAAGCAATTCCGATTCAGATTTCGGTTTAAGCCCGTAGATTGTGGTTCAGATTGTAACTCTGACTCTGACTCTGACTCTACCTCTATTTCTGACTCTGACTATGGCTCAGGTCCTGGCTCTGGCCTGGGTTCAGACTCACAATATGGTGGCTGATTGGATACTGACGACGTAGAAACGTCGAGATATTCGTCTGTAAATGAAGATAATGCGAGGCGCTTACGATAATTGACGCTTTGAGTTATTCTCGTACTATATGGGTCTCGTTTGAACTCATTAGTGTGGGTAGAGCAACTGGCCGCAACTTTTTTATCGATCGGTGTAATATTGAGTGCCGAAGGTGATCACGTTGCGCTCAAGGTCTCTTGTTGTATTTAGAATGTCATGAATCCCTAACCTTTCCCACAAGCGCCTTATCGTCGGCTATGCCAGTTGTCCTATATAGTATATAGTGAATACCATGACAAATTGCAAAAAAAAAAGAAAAGTGGTCGGGGAAAAGCGGGGCTGAATGAGAAAATTTTGAAAATTATTATTATTTAAAATCTGCTAGGGCTTAGTTGGTAAGGAGGCTATGAGACTTTGTGAGGAGAAAAGTTGCCATTGTTCATATAGAGAAATATAGGCGGGGTTGGATTTGATATATGAGAAGATCCCCACCACAAGAAAACCACCAGGCTGATGTGTTCATATTTTATCCCACGATCATCATATCAAGAATAAATAAAATATTAAACAAAGCAGGGAATCTAAGATTACGCCTCATCTTTCAAGGCCCAATTTTCAACTCCCAACACATGCTATTATAAAATATACTCAATATAGAAGAGTACCATTACTAGAAGTAGGGAGTCGTTGTCATTCAGATTGCGGACTTCCCCTTGATGATTTTCTTGTTTGCGAGGCGCAGACTTCAAAACGAACTCGGGAAATGTCAATATATTCAATAGCCACAAACATTGTGTGACGAAAACTACTGGATGGTAGAGTCTTCAGGGGTTAGATGTATATTATAGACTCTAAAAAAGCTTGGGGACCTAGTTCTACTTACACCTGGTGGACGCTCCTAGAACTACGCCCGTGCGGACGGGTCGTGCCCGAACCACCACACGTGCCCTGCGCTTGCCTTCTGGCCTCTCTACTAACTAGCTCGGGCGATATTCCTTAGTCAGTGTTGCCAAAATTTCATTTAATCGAGAAGTTCAGAACTACTGTTTAACGGGAGCTGTGCGAAAAATTCTCGGGTACCGCCTCCCCCCCTCAGTACAAGTTCTCGGACTTTCCCGAAAAGGGTGAAACCCCAATAAAAGTTTATGCATGCTCATGCGCAAAGTTGCAGGACACGCATGGCCTTCTTTGCAAAAGGTCCTAAAAGAGGCCAGCACCCCTTTATAGGCTTAAGTTGATTGATTTTGCTGTTTTTAAAATGTAGGCAGTCTCAACAAGTTAAGTTTTATTCTCCGTAGATTACCTAGTTTTCATGTCTGTCTTAATCTTTGAGACTTCAAACAATGTACTCCTTATGTAAGACCTCTCGCTTTCTGGTACTGGCGTGCAGGTCAACTCAATCACACTTGGCCGATAAATATCTTCTTGTGCACCTGAGCTATTATCCTCTCCAGTTCTGGTTTATTATTGCCTCACAATTGTGATGCTGAGCTACTCCATTGCTCTCGTGTTGGCCGTGATTAACTATATAGTACGGCCTTTACCCTGTTCTGGATAAGGGCCAAGCAAGTATTAACTACTATTATAAATGATTTACCTATTACCGAACCCGGAGCTGACACCTTAATTAGTTTTCAAGCCTCGGTCTGGATGAGCCGGCACTGACTGAATCAACTAGTTGTCAAAGTGTGAGCTATCTGGCTTTAACAACAACATTTTTAGCTCTGCTTGGGACGAAGGTGTACAAGATCCTTGCAATGATCATCACCCCAAGATGTGCTTGCGTGGCAAAATGCGATAAACTAGTCTGTGTGTGTCAAATTGTTCCGCATATGCGCAATATCTTTTCTACCCGGTTAAATTTCTCTATTGCATTTTAACGATTTTTTCGCTTCCTTTCCTCAACTTGGTACGTTTTGATGACGTTTCGGCGATTTCCACAGACCAGTTTTGGCTCTTGGTTATCTTCAGACAGATCTGAAGTGACTCTATTCCAGTCCAGACCCTCATAAACATCAAAGATACGACCTGATCTGTCCTCTGGAAAAAGAAGCAGCGAGCAGCGAAGCTTTCATGATGGCTTTGACCTTTATGTCATCGCGCTGCCAAAATTAATGGTCTTGTACTCGTTAATTACTTTAAGTTCGTATCCATTCGGATAGTGGATCGTGAAGCTCGCGCTGCAATGGGTTTCAGCTATTTCACCATCTCTTATTGCTTCATCATATAGAGACGACCAAAACTCGTATTTTCTACATCTATACACATCCCGCCCACCCAAATAAATCGTCAGCGCACATTTAGTCTTTGGGTCATTGTACGTAGCCTTTGGGTATCTGTCCTTCGATACAGCAAATCAAATCCGAACTGTTTCATCATTTTGGCAAAGGAGAGAAATATGAGCATGTCGTTTGTGTGCACACCAGACGTTTCATGCCGGACAGGCCTTGCAGAACGTGCACAGGGCATATAGTGTTGGTATTTGGGGCTCTTGCGTTAGGTTTTGATAACCTAATGCGAGTTCTCCCAGACACGACCAGAGACGCGGAGCTGCGAGGGCGAGGAAGTTTTTTCCTTCAAGACAAGAAAGAAAACTTTCTCTCCTCTTTAAGCGAATTTACAAGAAAGATTATGACATATAGGTAGATAGATAACTCCGAGGATGTAGGGTCCAAATTACGTTGGCCTGAACCTCGTCAAATCTCGATTGCCTGTATCAGCGTAAACTGCGCATCTAACAATATTCTCAACATATAGCCCTCACGCACTTTTTTACGGGTTCCATAAATCATGCGGCGGTATGCACGAAAATGTGTGTTCACATTATTTTTTTTCGTGTTTCACCCGGGAATTGCGAGTAAAATTTGAATGTTCGCAACACTGCCTGAGAGCATAACCGGACTCTCACAATATGTCCACATTGTGTGCAGAATGTATACCCAGATTGCTTGTTAGCCGATTTGGCAGGCCTAGACAAGTATTGTTAGTAGCGGCGTTGTATGAAAGATGTACCAAAAGAATCACCGAGGGAAAGAGATTGTTTTGAAAGCAAATTTTGTTTCTCTCATGAACCTATATTTGACAGTGTATATAAGCATATATAAAGTTTACTTAGCCTACGAATGCAAGATAAAACAGCCTTTTTGCCATATCTGTGGGGCCTGTTTATTTTTTAATGCTCTGCTAAAGGTCGGATCGAGATTTGGTAAAGCACAATTGAGCAGGATGCAATTTTTAGTCGCATTGGGGACAGTGATAAAAGGAAAATTGACGAACACACGCTAAAGTTAGGGGGTCAAAGTAAAGATCATGCACGTAAATTTGCGTCCAATAATATGATGAAGTGTAAAAGAGTAGCAGAGATCTTTGTATTCTTATTTCATGCAAGGATATTATGTCTATGTTAATTAATTGGGTGAAAAAGCACGTCAATCGTCGAAGAGAATACGATGGATGAGGGAGGGGATTCTCTCTCTTGTCAAGTATTGGTGCTATCAGGAACAAACACAGGGCTAGACAAAACTAAGAGAACAGCAGGTAAAAATTACTGAGATCTCATATTCGCTGACCTAATGTTGCCCCACTATACAGCCTTACTCCAGAAAGTCGGTAACACTCTCTTCATTTAAAAGCCAACATAAGTGGTTGACAATTCTATAAATTGAACTTTTGGGGCTTGTTATTGGCTCGTGTCTCTGCACCTTATTGGAGGACAATGTCTGGGACTGTACCTACTTCAAGGGCTGTGTGAACGAGAAACAGCAGGACAAGCTGAAAATGCCTAATTCTGAGCTCATGTTGTGTGTATCACCAACTCTTATTCCCCGCCATGCTGATGTTGCGCTTCTCATTCTTTCATGTTTAGCTCGTGATAGTAATATGATGCAGCATTTCATATAGTTTTGATAGGTTCAAGCAAGTCGATTGGCATATAATTGATGCGGTCAAGATACTCATTTAATTCTTTATTCATGCGGAAGTGGAAGATCACCAATGGTGAGTGGCACTAAATACAGTGTTAACTTTATATTATGAGACAGCATGATTTCTTTTAGCCAAAGTGCTTGTACAATGATTCTTCGGCCTTCCGAAATTTGGAAGAGCACGACCAAAAAGCTGTTAATCCAGTTCGCAAAACATGACTCTATTGTTCAAATGAATGCCATCATGTGATTTACTAGTTTAATGGCACAAGAAACAAGGGCAAAGTCAGTCAAATCCAAGAAGTATGAGACGCACTAAGCTTTTGGTACGGAAGCATTGCAGTTGAGAAGAGTTTAGAGGCTGAAAGATCCGGAAAGTTATAAGGCAAAAGTGGCAAAGCATGAACGCATAAGGCTAGGTGATTGTTCTTCCACTTGAAATTAACACAGCCCTCGCACTTTGAAAAAAAAGATTCTATAGGTTTTGACTGACTTCTGCTTGCATAAAAGGTGAAAGACTTACTACCAAGACTTAATTTTTTTCATTTCAAATTCTTTATTTACTCCAGATAAGACTCTGCCGAACCATCATGAGACTGATTCTGAGGGTCTTAGTGGCTATTATTATCGGGCACGTTTGCGCGACTTATATCTCGGATGCTCAACCTCCCCATTCACTCTCCGATAAACCAACAGTGAAATACACGCAAGATTACCGAGAGAGTTTAAATGGCCAAGCACGTGAATCAGAATTTCAAAAAATCAATAGGGTACCGGAAAATGCGGGGGACGATTTCCACGCGCGGTTGGAGAGATTCGTTCGTACGTTGAGAATTTGCATACAAGACACGTACTTCGACTTACGGGTGTTTCAAATGCTAGCTCCGGACCTCGATTATGAACTATTTGAAATTACCGGAGCTTACTTCAATATTCTTCCAGGATCAATTGAAGAAGTAAGGTTGCTTCATTTTGCCATCACACTTTTTGAGGCTATGGAGCGTGCTACAGAATACTATCTAAAATTCACTTCGGCAGAGAGAACACTCATTCTTGATATTTGTGAGGTGCATATCTTGGGATTAGGAATGTGCAAATCTTTCGGAAAGCCAAACATTGACACGCCACTATTTTTGGAGAAGAGTATTCTACTTAATGTGCGGCTTGGAGATTTGGGCGACGAGTTGAAAACTCACTCCAAGTATGCGACACCTGTTGTTGCGCAAAATTTATTGATTCTGTATTTGGACGCAGCGCATATCGTAGATTTATTAATGCTGGAGTACGAGCATTCACAGATGGATTGACAGGGCTCATATTCCATGATGTTCCTGTTCTGAAGGCTTTGAGTTTATTTAATCAAAAAAACTCCTTCAGATCTAATGGTATTGCAGAAATTCTTGGCAATGTGATCGTAGGCCGTGTACTTTCATATAATGTAGTGCGCAATACTAATTCGCAATTATATATGTGAGAGAATGGATATGCTCTCCGGATTTCTGCCCTAGCTAGTAAGTAGATAGACCAGAAGGCACGGCCCGTCCGCACGGGCGTAGTTCTGGGAGCGATCACCAGGAGTAAGCAGAACTAGACCCCCAAGCTCATTTTAGAGTCTAGAATACACATCTACCCCCTGACGACCCTACCATCCAGTAGTATTCGTCTCAATATAACTTTTGCTCGCTCTTTCATCATCTATGGCTTGCAAACTCAAAACTTAATAAGGCTACACCCTGAGATATTCCTTGTGCCATTTCCTGATGTTTTTAAGGACAATATATATGTATAGATATTATTACAGAAGACATAGTTTTCGAATAGCTATGCAAAGTATCCTTGTGACAGGAATTCTGCTCTCTCGGAATAACAGAGGAAAGTTTTCTTTTAACTTTTCACTATCGAGTCAACATCGAGCCATCAGCCCCTATTCGGCACAATAACAATTCACCTCATCGAAGCAAAATTTCATTCTTTAGTTACTCGCAATGCCTGGGATGCATTATCGCCATCATCTTGTCATATTCCTTGTTGTAAGTGATTCAACCGCCTTAACCTCTTACTTGAGCTCACTTCAAATGATAAAAGCACATAGTATGGCATTGAAAAAAAAGTGCATCCCACCATTAACAGGCTCGATACCTGATTGTCTCTCCTACCTCTGTACCTTAAGTAAGCTATCTGAAATACTAGAGCAAGCAGTTTCACATCCTAATCCCTTGGGTGGCCGCGACCTCGCAGTACCCTGAAATCTTGTCAAAGGTTGAAATTGAATCCTAAAGTTAAGCATTGGACGTAGCTAATACCCGGTCGTAGGTAGGTTGCACCGGGGAGGACCTTTGGGTGAGACGTTTTGGAAAGGAAATACGTGATGTCATACAAAACCCATAAAAAGGGTAATGAAGTTTCGTTCGTTAGTTTTGATAAGTGAGAATGTCACCTGCTTACCTGGGTTACTAGCTATTACATCTACTTCCCAGAGCACTCAAAATGAGTTTCAAAAAGACTCTCGCATCCTCAAAGAATCTCATCGTCATGACTATAAAATTACTTTGGAAAATGATACAAAGAATTACTGCCCCTGTTTCAGTTGTACACAGTGGCATTACAGGTTCTACAACAGGAAAAGGGCTTAGAAACCGTGACAGAGAAGTGAAAAATGTTCACCGAGAAGCCTACTTGTGAATATAAGTATCTGTTTGTATCCATGAACGAGGAAAGCACCAAGTTTTGTCTACCCTAGGAGTTTACCGGATAATGCAACCTTCGATAAAGTTAACCGCAGCCTCAATGCTACTTGTGTTGGTCGTTGGAGTGCTGTCAATTGTATTTTCCCCTATTGGCCATCACCAGAACTTTTCAGGACTTGAAACTTTTCGAGGAAAGCAATTCAGAGATCTTGAGAACCGATTCTGGCTCTCGAAACAAGACTCTGATAAAAAAAGGATCTTAGAGTCAAAGCGTGACTCAGGATCTCAACATTACCTTGAAAATGTAGTCAAGCGCGATCTTTTATTTCTCGTGAAACGGATGAAATCTTTTTTTGATGAGAAGAATTTCGATGTCGTCGGATTTAGCAAATATGAGAACTCATTGGAAACGGAACTTATTGAACTAAAGCGAATTTTTGATAGAATGTTGGCTCATGCAAACTGTCTCAGGTTACAATTTATTTACACTCATTCACTATTCGAAGTCATGAGTATGGCGAAGACTAATTTCGAGGAAGAGTCTTTTCCTCAGAAAAGGCTTATATCAGACACACTTCAGCTTAGTATAATGTCCATGGTCATGCTCGACTCATTTGGAGCGCCGGATCTCGGTATCGACTGGTATGCTGAAAAAGTCATCCTGCTTAAGGCCAACATGTACAGCTTAAGCGAAAGATTCAAGGTTGAATTAGAAGGGGCATCATCTGATGTGATAGACATCGTACGCAGGCTGTTCCATCGTTTGGAAAAAACCCTTCTCCTCTTGGACTCTCATGTTCCGAGGTAAGAAATGATGTGACATAGTGTTACGTTTGAGTTATCACCGCCATTTCTGATTGATTGACTTATGAGGCCATCAAAATTTTAAAGTGGCCTGCTTAAGCCAGACAACCTTATTCTTTTTTAATTCTTTAAACCGCAATTGAAATATCAAGGCTATTTCTTTGGCTAAGAGATACTTTAGATGTAGGCGTACTGTGAGAATGCAATACATGGTACACGTAACTGCTAAATAGATTATTTAAGCCTGGGCTCACCCCTATTGTGGGCCCTTCATTTGGCTTCAGATTATCTTTAACGTGACATCATGATCAATCTTCTTAGTGCCAGCGCCTATCAAAATTCGTCTTGTAATCTCAACCGCGTTCTCTGACGACGCGCACAGGGCAACCGACATATTCAGTGTGGGAAGTGATAGTTTATACAAGGCGCTCTATTGATATCAGCCATCGTTTGTGCATCGCATGTCTCAAAGTCATACTATTCATAAGTTTGTAGCGTTTGTACTTTCATTTATCTTGGGAAGCCGCTATGCTTTTAAAGAGACGATAAATATGTAAGTTTGGTCGAAGTGTCCACGTGGGGAGAAGTGCGAGAGTAAAGATATGTTTTCGGAACGTCTGCCCTAGATTATTAGTAAACAAACCAGACGACAAGCATATGGCACGACAGGTGGCGTAGTTCTTGGAATGTTTCACCAGGCGTAAGTTAAACTAGGAGACAAGCTTAGTTTAGACTCTAGAATAGACCTTTATTCCCTGACGACCCTACAATTACGAGTGCTTCTTCACGAATATGATATGCATTTCTTCCCAATTCCAGAACGATTATTCTCGATATTAGCTGTGCGCAGATCGTGTGTTCAATTTCTCTTCGAGATCATGCTCCGTTATTGCTCAATTCACCTTAGGGTAGAGAGTAATAGTGAGAGAAAACCCCTTCAATTGGACTTATAACCTCTAATTTTGACGAAGTCTTCGCAGCATAAGCCTACATTTGCTCACTATAATTCAGTATTGTGACGCTGTGGTCATCGTTGTTGCTCGTCTGGATTCAAATTTAACGCTCTTTGTTAACCAGGCAATTGAATTATGTCCTGCAGCTCATCCATTTCCATCAGTGCATTGATGTTCTCGTTGTGGACCTTTTTTCATTATCAACATACACACCCATTACATTAACTGTAAATATCAAGTGTTAGTCTCGTGGTATTTCGAGCAAGTCAATTAAAGTCATTAAAACTAGTTAGTCGTGAACAGTGAATATGGTCTGTCGAAGAAAGCAATGCAGCTGGTTATGAATGGTGAAGTCAAAAGAGAATTAGCTAAATATCGGTGGGGAAAGAACGTATTCCGCATCTTCTAATTTCAAGTATCAGGTTTCATCATCCAACGAATTATAGTTGCGATAATTTATTGCTTCACGACAGATTAAGCTTCCTATAGTGACTGTATACATGAAATGATCTCAAGAGTATCTTTCTTTTCAGTGGCAAATCTAAGTCATGAATTCTTCCAAGCAGACACTTTCGGAGGGTTCGGTTATGCGGGAAGATCATCGTGGAACCAATTTAAATGAGGGATGATTTGGAAAACATGAAATGAATTTTCATTAAGAATACCTGCATGGAATATCCAAGGTCAATGCTGGGCCTATGCTGTGAGCTGATTACTTAAGGAATGATATTAAGTTGCTAAAAACAATCACTTATTTTATTCATAAGCAAACCTGACACTATTTCAAATCAATTTACTTAGCAATTTTCTTGAAAATAACAGTCTCAATAGCGCAAAATGTTCATTTCAAAGGACGAATCCGAAATAAAATGATCTGCGCTTCTCATTCGTCAAGCCTCTTTGAGTTACCTAGTTAATTTCACATTAATCACAAGGAAATCAAACTATCACTTTAGTTAGCCGGGTACCTTGAAATGGCTTCACATTCAGAACTTGTATGCAAGTGATCAATACAAAGTTTATTGAAACTAACCGATTGGAATGTTCTCGAAGCTTGTTTATCAGTACAGCCGACATTTGGACCAGAAAAAAATATATATCATCGACACGTTTGTCAGCAATATAAAAACTAAGCGACACGAATAAATATGTGAATTCAATGATTCATATTGCTGTAGCTTCTACCTTTTTTTAATATCCATTGCACAATTCTCGGGATTAACTTAATTTGTACAACCGATAGAATAGCTTGAATTTCGACCATGACATTCGCGTTTAGCAGATAAACAAGGTGATGCTGCAAAGGACAACACCTGGATGAGCTGAAGCCTTCGAAATACGGTTATCAAGCCAAATGAATATCAGCTATCACTAACAACCAACTAGCGACAGGCCTATGCGAAATCTCACAAAGAACTTTGAGACGTAAATGCTGATATTTGATTCTCAATAAACCGGCTTGGTTAAGGTCACCAATTAAAAGAATGGCAAATTTTGAGTTTTAAGGAAGGCCTAAGCACAAAATCATTCGGATATTGCGTTTCTCTACTTGCATGAACCTCTTAGCTCACATGAACTGACGTTTTCTTTTCTTTTTCTCACCTTCACAAGCGAGCTTTGTGAGTTGTATGCAGTTCGTGTTCAGATACTGTATGTGCTGTGCAGCGCAATGCCCCAACCCAGATTACGCAGGCATGCTTTTAAATCTTGGCTTGAAGTCTGGAGTAATTTTTGTTCAATACTCAATAAACCCATGCTTCAGGACTTTAAAGCACATCAAAGAAGTTCAAGTTGTCACAATACGCTTGAATGAGCTTAATCAAAAGTGTGTCGGTCCTTTTGCATTGTATGCTGTCGGCGTGATTGTTCCAATCAATGAACCTCTCAAGTGACACTTCAAGGCCGTATTTTCAGAACAAATATGCTTGCAAAGGAGGGCTAGAACAGTTTCTTTTTAAGACGGTGAAATATCCTTCTTAGTTTCTTACCCATCCTATATGGCAACATAAAATTTACCCTGACACACGTCAATGAATGGCACTGATATCCACTGGTCCTGATTTCATTGAAAATAGTAGAGTACATATTATTCTGTATTACATTGTAGAGAAGTTTCCAATCCTCAACACTTAAAAGCTAATGATAGCGTTTGAGATCACGCAAATTCTGGGTTCTTAAAAACATGATTGGGTCACGGTCAACTGGACTAACGGTAGATCGCGCTTTTTTTTTTCCTCAATTTCTTTTAGGGTCAATCGTTCATCATTCAAGACACATAAGTCTAATTAAGATATACTCTTCATATTTTTGAGTAATCATCGGTGATGTTGTGACTCGGCGAAAACAGCTTTCCCTTTCTCATCTGGCCATCTGTAATTACCGGATATGTCAACTGTCTACTTGTACATCGTTCAAACATTCGCATTCTACTGGAGACTAAAGAAGTGAAGCATGGTAAACCTCACCTTGGAATATAGAAGCTTCTTCAATTTGACCATTGGTCGCACAACTTAAATATTATTTAATTATTAGCAATTTTGTGTCATGGCCTAAAGTCTCCGATCTCTTTTGTGATGTACGAACTTGCCGTTGTTGCAATGCAAATGACGCCGTCTAAAAACAAAAATAGATAAGTCTGGTCTCGTCCGAGAATAGACCAGCTCTTTCTTCATAAAGCAGGACGCAAGGTAAGGTTCCATAGTCATGCTTTCTCCAGATTTTGTACTTGAGTATCTGGAAAAAGTCTCACTACCAGGAATTGTAAGTGTTGTCCGTGAAGAAAGGTAGAGCTCGCGATTTAGGGAATTACTCATGTTAGCTTACCTTGCTTTGAAGAAGTAGTCATTGCTCTCACCTCAATAATGAGATAACAACTTTAATTCATGTTTTATGCATTAAACAATCAAAAGAAAGCTTGTGAATTGCTAGCATAGATACATCGTACTTAATAAATATATATTCATCAATACTCATACACACTTGAAGTTCTGTGACAGGAGATTGTTCACAAAACGCCCAGGGGTCGGCTCTCCGATTCACGGTTCTGGTCCAATTGTGCCTTCTGCTATACCCTTAATTAGGGTGAAACTGCCTGACTATTGGTGAATGGAAATACGTTCTACCCCAATTTTGCTTTAACATTCCGAACCTACAGAATCGCTAACTATGTAAATTAGCTAGTCAACTCATCTACTCTTATGGATTTTTCAATTTGCCGTTGAAGAGTGACATGATCAAGCGTGTCCTAAAATTGAATAAGAATATACCGTGACATTTTCGATGTCTGTAATGCATTCATAAGCTAGATAGGTCTTCAACAGAATAAAGCTTAAGCTCTCATGGAAAAACGATGACATGCTGAGTCAGTCCACGGTCTTTCTTCGTGCGACATGTTAAGTAGATTACGCCCCAGTTAAGATTCAGTGAGAAGTAAAATTATCAATCGCAAGAGGTCGTAGGTCCTGGTGCATAGGTTGTGAGTGCGACATAAATGTTGTTTGAAAAACCAGGAAGAAAAACTTATGAACAATGCTTTCGTCTGGATCCTGCCTAAGAGTGCTCAGCACGTCTCGCCATTCACCTCACGTATCTCGCGCAATGCCCTGCAAATTGCTTAGTAATTTGGTTAAGCCCTTGCTTAACTAAGCGAGTTTTGGTCGGCCAATTAGCCTTTGCTGGAACTTTAACGACAATTGAATGCATTATGCAATACTGCTCTACCGGTTGTCAAAAGTTTAAGTTGCACTCTTGTTGAGCTTAGCTTTAGGGTCGCCTACAGAAGATGAATCTGAATATAAGCTCCTTCTGTTATGGTAGTAGGAACTAACACTCTAGGGTATGCTATATGGAACAAGCAGTGAGAGAACGAACAAAGCTTCTGTAAATCGTAAATGAAGCCAGAAAGAACCATTCTTGGTGCCACAAACATAGACTCTCCTAGTCAGTCGACTCGGTAATGGAGTAGGTACTCTGGATTCAGCCACGTGACTATTTGAGTAATGTCTAAGGAAACTCGAGGACAAATTTAGATATGGGACGCACATGACCGCGCATGAAAGCAATCCGCTGTGCAGGTAATGGTATGCAGCCACATGAGTCTTTCGCGCACCTTGATCTTTTTTGTACAGCCATGACCTTACTGTGAAAGAATGAAACAAATTCATATCCTATAAGCTCCCTTGGAAGATATAGAGAATATAATAAGCATTAAGCCTCTAAAGGCACAACAATGTGCGAGTATAAATATGCTTTCAGAGCTTCAACCCTAGCTAGTTGGTAGGAAGGCCAGAAGGCAGGAACAGAGCACGTGCGGTGGTTCGGACACGACCCGTCCACACGGGCGTAGCGGACGCTCTAAGAACTAGGCCACAAGCTTATTTTAGTCTCTAGAATATATATTTACCCCCTGACAACTCTAAATCCAGTATAATTCTTCACATAACGCCGTGCACCTTGAAATAAAATATTCATTAGATTTCATGTACACTAGTCATCTATATATATATATATGAAAGCTGAAAGGAGACTGCATGTTAGCACCACTCACAAAAGTTTTGAGCGGTGAGTTGTTGGTTTTAAGGACCCGCATGCTCTCCAGAGAGAAATTGAGTGATGAACGACCCACCAGAAGACCGCAGGTCGGACGTCGGAGAAAAAATCTCTCAACAACGGTAAGGGTTTCTTTTTCCCTAAGCGGAATTAAAAGGGAGATTGTGACATATAGGTAGATAGGTAGCTCCGAGAACGTGCGGCCCGAACCTCGCTAAATCTCGATTACCTGTAATAGCGTAACTGCGCATCTAACCATTCGCTTCCCAATTCTCAACATGAGTTCGGGATGAAATTTTGGGTACTAGATCGCGATCTCTCTAAAAAACCCCGCAAGCTAGCCATAAATTCTTCGTTGGTTGAGCTAAAAATTTTCTTTTTCATCAAAATAAAGCCTAATGTCGGTACTTGTATGCAAGTGCATATGATACATGAATCCCGCTCCAAACATAAAGAAACACGTCAGGTCTATGATTTGTGATTGCAGAACACCGCACTATGAAGCACGAACCAAAAAGTGCTCAGTCACCAGATATAATTTCTGCGCTTTCCTGGTAGTATTTATCGAAATTTTCTCTCGGAGACATGGCTTTAAGGCTTTCGTCATTTTGAAAACAGCATCTGGTTTTGATGTCGAGAAAGTCGTATTCTGATACTAAAATTTAGTGTTGTTACAGAAAGCTAGGACACAGTTATGTTCCTCAGCGGAACTGTATACGGCGAGGTACTCTCTAGGGAAATAAGAGTCAATTTGGGCAAGTTCAAATTTTTTATGGCCGTATCTTGAGACTTCGCATGACTTTCAAAAAATCAACTTGAAAATATAGAGATATGGAGGCTAAAGATGTTCCAGGATGCATTCCCGCAAAATTATCAAGCATTGGGCATATAGAAACGTGTTGAAAATTAGAAAAAGAGAAAACCAGGACCAGTGAGCCGCATAGCACAATTGCGTGAATCCTGAAGATCTTCGAAGGCATTGTTTCCGGGAAATCTTTGCGGCTTTTTTCTCGCAAGTACGTATTTGGGAGCCTAAAATTCCCGCTTTGATAAAGGAGGGGGGGAATTGGGCGCAACAATTAAAAATTCTTGAGTCTTATTATTACTTCTTTCGGCGGATCCGGAATTTATTATGCCTCAAATGCTTTCCGAGATTATCTTCTCGACAGAGGTGTTGAATACAGCCTGTCTCATTGCATTTCTCTTTATTTTTTTTGTTCCTACCGAACGAAGGAACAACTTCGGGAAATCATCAACTCATTCAATTTTTCAAGCCTCTATTGTCATGCTGCAATCTAGCTCTGTGTGGTGGAAAGATGCTACTGTTTATCAGATCTGGCCTGCATCATATAAAGATACTAACGGAGATGGAATTGGGGATATTCCGGGTATAATCTCAACTTTGGACTACTTGCAAGACTTAGGTGTGGACGTGGTATGGATTCTGCCCATGTACAAGTCGCCTCAAGTTGATATGGGATATGACGTGTCTGACTATGAGAGTGTTGATCCAAGGTACGGAACCATGGATGACATGAACACTTTGATCAGTGCCGTACATGCTCGAGGAATGAAAATCATTATGGATTTGGTAATCAATCACACACTGACGAAACACAAATGGTTCCAGGAATCTCGGTCATCCAAGACCAACCCCAAACGTGACTGGTATATCTGGAGGCCGCCACGATACGATTCTGAAGGAGTGAGACACCCACCGAATAACTGGAATACTTACTTTTTCGAGTCCGCATGGCAGTACGATGAGCTAACTGACGAATACTATTTCCATTTATTTGCCACGAGCCAAGCAGATCTCAACTGGGAGAATGAGGAGACACGGAAGGCTATTTATGAGTCTGCGGCGACTTTTTGGCTCGAAAAGGGTATTGACGGGTTTCGACTCGACACTGCAGGAATGTACCTGAAAGTACAAACGTTCGAGGACGCGCCCGTAGTTTTCAAAAACGTTGAATGGCAACCATGTCGACAGTTCCACGAGAGTGGGCCTCGTATTCACGAGTTTCATAAGGAGATGTTTAAAGAAGTATTCTCCAAATATAATGCCGTAACTGTGGGAGAAGTAGGGTACTCTAATCGAGCAGACGCATTGAAATATGTTTGCGCTAGTGCTGAAGAAATGAGTATGATGTTTCTTTTCGATGTGGTGGACCTCGGGGTTGATCCACGCGACCGATACATATTTAAAGGGTGGGAGCTAAAAGATTTGAAACAGAAGGTAAGAAATATGAGTGACTTCGCTGAAGGAACAGATGCGTGGTCGACATGCTTTCTTGAGAACCATGACCAAGCACGGGCGATTTCTCGGTTCGGTAACGATTCCAAGGAGTTCTCATCTAAGTCGGGAAAAATGCTCGCCACAATGCTCGTATCCTTAACCGGAACTCTTTTCATTTATCAGGGACAAGAAATTGGCATGACAAATATGCCCAAATACTGGAATATTAGTGAGTACTTGGATATAAGTACCATCAATTTTTATAAACAGTATGTTAAAACCCGGGGTAATTCGGGACTTGACACTGTTATGAGAGACTTGCAGTTGCTCGCCAGAGACCATTCGAGGACCCCTGTCCAGTGGGACAATACAGAAAATGCAGGGTTTACTTCTGGTGTTCCCTGGATGTCTGTTAATGATAACTATAAACATATCAATGCAGCAGCACAGGTGAACGATGAGAAGTCTCTTTACAGCTTCTATAAGAAGGCGCTAAAACTAAGAAAGCTCCACAAAGACTTACTTGTCTACGGCTCGCTTGAGATCTTGGACCTTGAAAATGAGAAGATCTTCACATTTTTGAAAAAAAGAGACGGGAAATGCATTTATGTTGTTCTAAACTTTACTTGCGAATCTTTGAGATTTCAGCCCTTGATTGACGCAAAGATCGAGTTGATTCTCACAAACGAAGACGATTTCGAATCGGAGGTTATGTCACCGTATGAAAGCCGCATTTATCTTGTCACGACGTGAATGGCTACGGAAAGGAAGGAATTCCGAATGAAGTATTGGAAGGTTTTTGTTTCCTTGACCTCGATCCACCGCATTCATGATTATATAGGCGAATGGCGAGCCCGAGACTGTGGCTCATGGAGGATGACCTGGATTCAGGGTACCCGGCACAGGCAAGACTGATTCAGCTATTATATCAAACAATTTTCAGGTATATTTGAGTGCGGGCTTCACATTTCGCCCTGATCCCAAGGCTTGTAGATTTAAGCAAAGTCTCTCACGTGAAAGAACTTTACATTAGAAATAGTTATCCACATCAAGAACAGTTGGCGACATGCAGTTATAAGTGGAGACAATGGGAGATCCTGTCATTCTGTAGATCATCTTTCACTAGAGCAATCGGCATTTTCAAGAATATCATCATCGAGAACAGCCGCTTGATAGCTTAGACTAGCTCAAACATGCACAGAAACACGAAGGGTCTTATAAATGGTTCAAAGAGTGAGATGTGAGATGGCTTTCAATATCTTTAGGCTCCAGGAATCTAGCGGGACATTGAGGACATTGATGTTTGAAATTTCGGTTTTTGGCAACGTCAGGCTTTTTGTGTATTTCGCTCAGCACTGTATCTGCCTTCGATGACATTATTTCTGCCATAAAGTCAGCTCTTGAATCAAGCGGAAACAGTGCAACTTCAGGATCAACACCCGTATGTTGCAGCGCCGGACTACTTGACCGTTCAGCTCCTAGCTCTCCAGTTTGTAAGGGCTCAGCGGACAACGAAGTTACAGAGAGTAAAGCTGGATCAATAGTCGAGTCAGGAGCTTGCAATGGAGCTGGGGATGTCACCTCGCCTGGCACTACGTTTCGCGAAATAGCTACTCCAGAAGGCGAGGACTCAGTCAATGTATAAAGAGTGGGTTCTATAGCTGATTCTGGAGAAGGTTGAAGAGGTAGCGAAGGTTGGCCAGACAAAAGAGCCAAAGCCAAAGAGGGGGAGCGAACACCAGCAGAAGTTTTGACTGGACGTTTAACTGAAGCTTCGATGTATGCATGGCTTGGGGATGATTGCGTGACCAGAGACTTTGTCAGAGCGTTTGAAAAAAGTTGTGAGCCATTAGTGGAAGACAACGAATTTCCTTCAAGCCTTGAAACGACTATTGATGCGGAACCAGGGCTAGGACTAGTCGTCACTGGCTCGGTTTCCAATTGAGGATCCTGAATCTCTTTTATTTCTGTTGTCGAAGGAGGATCATGTGAGTTCACTGAACCCGACAGCAGTGACGAGAGCCGGGTTTCAACACCTTTTGACGGCGGTTTTATTGACAGCAGTGACGTTTCCGATCTGGACTCCTTTTCAGATATGACATCTGAATTTGATGCCGGAGGCTCTGTGTAGCTATTGTTTCGTGACTGCGGGGAATTACTCGACGCGAGATCGTGAGAAGCCCTCGACCGTTTCCCATTAGGAAGGCGAGGCAGAATTGCTTTTCGTTTGTTTTGTCCGGTGGAAGATGAAGCTTGATCGCCGGTGCCGGTATCAGGAGATCCCTCATCAGTAGAGCCAGAGGAGTGATCAGGATCATCGGGATAATTTTGTAAAGCTGGAGAAGTAGGAGCGTCGTGAAATTCCTCATCATCTTGAGCATTATTTATATCAGCAGGATCTCGGGAATCGGATATAACCTCAATATCTTGGGGACCTTGAGAATATTGACTATTATCAGCATTTTTGTGTTTGTCCTCGTCTTCGATATCTTCCGCAGTTTCGAAGTTATCTACCTTTTCAGAATCTTCATTAGATTTGATGTTTTCGGAATTATCAGAATTAGTAATATCATCGACATGATATGAACTTTCAACATTTGTCACACCAACAGCATTCTCAAAGCCCCCATCTTTGGCGTCTTTGACGTCTTTGGGTGATCCACGGTTTTCAAGGTCGGCGTCATCATCACGAATCTGATGGTCTTTGGAATCTTCAAGATCTCCCGCCTTTTCCATATCTTGAACATCATGACCGGCTTCAGAACCAGGACTGCTAGAAGCATCAAGTGCCGCCAAAGACATTCTGCGCTTTATTCGAACGTCCGACGATTCTTCCTTATCGGTTTCCAAGTTTTCGTCATCGGTAGTACCATAAACACTTTCAAAATGTAAAGGCATGACCTTATCTCCTTCTAAGACACGCAACTCCAACCCTGACAAGGGAATTTCCCCTGTCAAGTCATATGCAAGAACAATTTCCTTGATGTCCGACCAAATGGTCTCCGCTTGAGTTCTGCGCGTTGTCGCTGAGCCACTCCAGAACTTCGTGGTAAGCTCATCAAGACGGGACACAAGCTTGTTGTGCTTTACCACGGACCGCGTAATCTTGGATGCTTTCAGCTTGAGTATCTCTACCAGCGCTTCAGAGACCTCGGGAGGCACCGAACTAATATCGATCCCGCCATTGCTGGCCTGCCATTGCACAGCATCAGGCTCAAAATCTAGCTTTGCCACTGCCTCGTCGAGATGCCGGGCCCGGCGTATGATACGAGCCTCTAATCGCCGCACACGGATCCGTGTTTTTTTAATATGCCGTAGTGTTTGGACATTATCGACCAAATACGCCTCCAGGGCCATTTCCAACTCGTCCACTTCCGCGAGCAATGAGCTAAGTTGTGACATCGTTCGTGCTGATGGGCCCCGACGTGCACGTCGTTTACGCCACTCGCGCTCTTGCGTTGTTTCGTAAGGGCGAACTGCCCACCACCGGTCGTTTTCAGATATCAGCAAAAAATAAACTTTCTGCTGACTACGCGTTTCGGTATTTTCAGTGCTTTCTGAATGCCCAGTAACTCCTCCGCTTCCGCTTATCCCGCCATTCTTACTACAGTCACTCGTATGCGCCGCCTTGTGGGGAACGATATTACCCGATTCGTCGACCCATGCGACTCCGCGGTTGACCGAAAGTTTGAGCTTACAAGGATGTTTTCTTGTTTGTAGACACGCACCAACCAACAACTCAAGACTGCTGGAATTGGGTTCAGGGATGGGCTGGGGCAAAAAAGACTGATCTTTCCTTGGCATTGGCCTTGACTTGATTTTTGGAGGGTGCTTCTAACCCCACTAATGTTTTCTAGCTTGATGTCAATATGGTTTGTTTTGTTTCGGCGCTTGCCTCGTTCATAACATCTACGCATGCATCGTTTCGCGGTTCTGTACATAACAGAGGGTATGCTTAGACGAACCGCCTCTTAATGGCCTTCTCGGCGGGTACTTTTTGGATCGAATGACCTTTTTTTATTTATTGGGAACATGAAAGACCACAAATACGTTTCAAAAGATCAAAAGCTTCGATGGTCATGCATAGCGAGTCGGGTTCTTGCCATGATCTCGAGCTCGACTGGCATATAACAATAGGATCCGGCGGCAAAGAATGCTCGCGCGTCTCGCCGTATCGGCTATTTTTCTTTTCGTCCCTTTGTTATGTCTCTAGCAATCTAGCGACTCTGCTTCGAATTTCAGACGCTGCGCTAAATAATCAAAGATGATGTGTTTTGGTGATGTGTTTTGGTAGTTGTGGCTCAGAGGCTCTTGTATCAATCCTCTTTGGTTGGCAGACGTACGGTCGATGCGAATAGAGCGGAGAACGTGCATGAAAAGGGCGGAAGACAATGGCCATTTGAATTCCCGCATCGATTTAAAAAACGTTCATAATGGCAACGAGACGGACGTTTGAACGACTCTTCTATATCTTCGTGATGGGGGTTTCGTGGTTTTAAGTAATCATGTCCGTGAGGTACTCGCCATTTCATTAAACTTTCTAAAGGGATTTCAGATCTACGAATCCTTCCAAATTCTCGGCAAAGCTTTTCAATAGATTTTGAAAAAAAACGTCAAAGTTTGACCATGTGCTTACCTATTGCGTTTCAATGTCGGCAAAAAGCGATGAAATTATGAGACCGTCTGCATTCAGCGCGGCACCTAGAATTCGTTTTCATTCATTGAAAACACGCTTAGATCATTTCCGTACGCAATACTCGCCACAAAAACTAGACTCTTTGTTCAATATCTTCGTGTTCAAAATAGAATACTCCAAAAAACCGAAGTCGTAAATCGAATTTGCTTGAAAACAAACGTTTCTGAAGACGTGACCACAATTTGAATATTTTAGGATTTTGACTTGAATTCGACGGAATTCTTGAACTTTACACAACTTTTTTTAATGTTACCAAACGTTTTGGGTTGCTCGAATATAGACAGAATTTAACAAAAAAGGGATTTATAGCTAATTACACGGAACTTATTTTAAATTCTCGTTTCGAAAAATCGGTAATTGATCAATTTGTGCTATACATCCACCTGATGTACCTGCTGTGCTTTTACCACAATTAGTCTTTCGTGTCACGTGCTGTGACGTTTATGACGAGGTGCGTTGTGCTATTTATATCAACCAGTATTACACTTCAAGCTAAGCTAATCGCCAGTTTTCGTCTCATATCTCACCTAGAGGTCTATTTGAAGTCCCAACTTTCATTATTATTTATATTCTCCTAGTTGCACATATTATACTGTGCGCCAAGTACTAGTAGTCCTCACTTTCATGAATGAGTCTATGATTAACTAATTTCTCGTAATCATGCCTGACTCTCCATCTTCTGCTTTGATTTTTTTGAGCCAGTATCTGTAATTACCTCTTTAAAGCCTTTCTGTCAGTTCAGCTTCCACAAGAAGTCATGGACCAGCTTAGGCTTGGACCGTACATTTCTGTATCAGCAAGCCTGCAATGTTCGCACCACAACACATCGCCAAAATTCACCTCATATTGTGCGAAAGCACCGACCTTCAATCGCTTCGAAACTGTCGATGCATGAATGGTGCTGTACACCATATAAACATGAAGAAAAGAATGAAGAGGCCACCAGTCCTTGAAAATGATGAGGTTGATCCTGGTTCGTTGGTAGTGTCCGCTCAAAATTTCGGTTACACCTCTAATATTAAAGCAGTGGCCTGTAGTTATCTCGTCCAATGGGGTGTTGCGTGCCAGTTTAGCTAAAACTCGTTTTAATCTGTTCACACCACCAAAATATCTCTTTGGAACCCCAAATCTCTTTTGCAGAAAGGTATTCAAAATTTGCTCTCGATCTCCCCATCGCCAAAGTCTTAAACGCCTTAGTTGGTGCAATTGCTTCATATCAAACTGTAGAGATGTCCCTCTGATTTCTTGAAAAGCTCTTGCACACATTTCTACGAGACCTCAAGAAGGTTATGGAGTTTGTCTGCACTTATGAAATATCAATTAGGCCGAGAACACTCAGAGCTCGTTAAGGATATATTAATATTGCCCGTGAGATTCATCAAATTATGACATGCTACTAATGAAATGACACACTCACATTAAGATTAGCAGAACTTTAGGGCCCCAACGTGTCTCTCGGCAAAAGAAGCATCCAATCTTGAAAGGTTTTCCATAACGAGATTACTCTATCTGCAAATCTCTGCGCAGCATAAATTCAACTAGAAATTATTCAATGTTATTTCATCGGGGTATTGATAATTTTCTTCGAGTGCACTAGGCGAATTTCCGTTTTGAAGGGTTATAGGGAATTCAGCCATACCTAGTTCCTTAGGTTTACTGAAAATGAGGTTAACAAAATATTTCTAGTTACTTATGACCGTATTGATAAACCCTGTTGAGCTAGAATTGAATCAGTTGTTGCGGTTGGTATTGATTCATCCTGTTGAGCCAATATTGAACTGAGATTGGTTCATTTTACATTTCAATACATTTCAAGCAATTTTGGGATTACGGGAAAGCAAGAAGAAGACTACGTGAGCTATCGTTTTTGATAGTGCTCATCAAAGCACCTCAAAGCCACTGAAACAAAATAAATACTAATCAAAAAAGCGGGACACGTTTCACAATAAGCGTTAGAATAACTGACAAACTATAACAAAAACCTAAAAATGGATCATTGTATGATGCGCAATAAAAGTAAGAAAACAGAATTAGTTGTGTCAAGGAAAATTTGAGTGAATCGTAGGGAGCCTCATTTGATCAGCTCTAATACACTTTCGCAATGGTCTCAGAGATTTTCATGTTTGGTATCAGCTCTGTATTGCTGGCAATATATCTTGAGTCTAGTTAGCAGATCGATCGAACCTGGAGGCATAGCTTGCCCAAATCGCCTCGATTTTTCTTGAGAGCTGAAGTAATTCCGCCTCAATCTCATCTAAATTCGCTGAAAGTCTTGCAGCGCTTGAATAATCCAAATCATTTGACGTATCTTCCAACTCATACTTCAAACTAACTATCTTAAGTCTGTCATTCAAGTCTTGTATAAGTCGGTCGCAATTATTGGCATCGCTAGGTATTTCTCTGTCAGAATATAGTGCTTGCCTCATGTTGCAAAGATGTTTTTGTTTTTGAGGTATATTTATAGCTACTTTCCAGCCAGATCAATAGCAGCTAGTCTTGTGTAGTATCCTACAGGTGACAATCGCAACTGGGGGATATCGTTGTTTGTGAGTGGTATACGAATTGATTATCGAGGTTCACCTCGATGGGGTTTGCACCCATTGGCTTGATCACGTGACACGGGGACAAAGGCTTTTTAAAAAAAGGATCAATTCGGCGAATTTTGGGAGGTATCTGTCATATCCACAAAGAAAGAGGTATTAATGAATAGATTAAACACAACAGATGGAGCTTTTCTCTCGTGCGGATGGTTATTTGATAATCCGACAAAATATAGCGCAGGAAGAACATTTGGGGGCATGCACGCCATTTCAATCTCTTGAGATCTCTGTGTTCGAATACATTTTTGATTGACGAAAGATAAGGGCTGTCAAAATATTGGTTTATGCCTCGATGACTCCATTCTAGCTCAGAATCCTTGCCACACCAATGCATTGGCAAAGATCATAGGGATATTTCGTTCCCGAAATTTCATTGGCGGTCTTAGCCTGGGATTTGCCAGTGTGCGATCCTAACGGTACGCTCGAAAACGACTCTTTCTTGCTGGTTCTCATAAGTATACTAAAATTTTTAGCAAAGTTGTTGACGTTTAGTGATATGATGAACTTCCAATCTCCTTTCCGTGTGTGCTGATGTGTCGTTTGCACATGCTGCTTTGGGTAAAAGTTTTGTCACAAACAGTACACTTGTAAGGCTTTTCCCCTGTATGAGTCCTCACATGTGTTATTAGACTACTGCTTTGAGCGAAGCTATCACCACACAAGGTACATTTATACGGCTTCTCCCCTGTATGTGTTCTCATGTGCGATTTCACATTGCTGCTTTGCGAAAAAGTTCTAGGGCAATACGCACACTTGAAAGGCTTTTCCCCTGTATGGGTTCTAACATGAGTTGTCAAGGTACTCCCGAACGCGAATCTTAAGTCGCATATGGGACACTCGTAAGGCTTCTCTCCGGTATGAGTTCTCATATGATGGCTTAGGTGTATGTTTCTGCGAAATCTTTGTTGACATACGGTGCACTCAAATGGTTTGGGCCGCGTTTGTTTCTTGGAGTCAGCGAGCGACGTAGATGGCATTAGGCGCTCTGTAAGAGTATTTGAAGATGTACGATACACGACTTTGTTGCTCTGCTGCATCTGAACATTTTTCAGGTGACCCCTTCTGACCGAATTCTTGGTTTTCACATTTGTATCATTAACAACTGCACCCTTATTTCCGGGATCTAAGGTGACCTTTCTTCGAGGATTTCTTGAATGAGGCTTATATGTCGATAACGGCGCATCTTCGAGAACTTTCGCTGCACGCCTGGTCTGAAGTCGGCGCCTAGTACTGACTGTATCACTTGTTGAGTGCAATTGGGTTCCTGTAAGCTCATTTACGCCATTACCCAACCGGGCACTTCTTCTGGGCGCTTCTGAGTCGAAAAATGTTTTCTGTATTGGCTTGACCGGTGGATGGCTTCGATTCAGGCTATGCTTGTGTTGTCTGAACTCAACGTCTTTGTGCATTGGCCCCAGGGACGATAAACTCGGAGTCAGATCGCTGATGACTATCACTTCTGTTTCCGGGTCAGAGTCACTTATTTCTATTATAAGAGGTATATCAACCTTCTCGTGTCCATTCTTTATATTCCTCAGATTGCCAATTCCACTTTGGTCAAGGGATACCACAGCATGTTTTTGTGGTTTGCCATTTCGTATTCTTTTATGCGGTATTGCAGGAGCAGAGTCTGGTTCAAGTTTTGTATTGTTATCGTTTTCGGTATGTTTGGAAACATCTTGGGTTTTTTTGAGGGAGCTTCTCGTGACTCGAGGCGGAATGGCCTGATCATTTTTGTCGATTTTCTCCATTTCATTATCAGATATGGCCATTGATTTATCAACAGATGCTTCTTCGCATTTGACGCGATTGGACTGACTAGAAACCGAATCTTTATCATTATTGTTGTTATTTGCGACCAGTCCAATCTCAGCCTTGATTCTCGGCCTTAGATTTCTAACTTTATTTTTGCTGCACTCGCATAATGAAGAAAGATTACTGGATACCAAGGAGTAGCTCTCTCGCTTTTTTTCACATGAATTAGCCGATTCCAACTTGTCATTGATATTATGAATTCTTTGGCGCAAACTTTGCCGGGTCTGGCGGGTATCACAATTTAGTTTGGCAGTAAGGTTTACTCCGGAGGCCTTTTCGATTTTAATAGCCGGAACGCAAGTAAGATTATTGAGAAGCCTTCTTTTCAGGCGGGTGCTACCATAAACCATTATCTGTTTCTTTGTGAAAGAACATGGGGTGGAGATCAAATGCTTTCATTAATAATATGCAGTTTTTTCATCAACAAAACAAACAAGGGGCGGATCTCTGAGACACCGTTGAAAATGGTCTTTCCTGCATATAGAACATATCTCGTGTTGTTGAGATACATGAGACCGAGGAAGCATATCAATTTCTCAAGAAGCGAACGCCGCAGTCTCAAACTGGGCTCAATTTGTCTGCAAAGGAGTCTGCTTGAGTGATTGAGTTATGGCTTCACATATTACGTACCTTGAGTGACGTAAAGGAGACATGGATATAGCTCTTATCTATCAAATATAGTAAGACGATCTGTAAAAACTTTGAGTTATGCCCACGTCAAGACCAATGTCAGGTATTTGTTTTCAGTGTTCAAGAAAAGTCTCATCAATTAAATAAGTTCATTGGATTCGGAATTTCGACGATGCGCTTGCAAGCCATTTAGCTTTTCGTGGAAATACCATGCCCAGATTCTGCAGCTTGTTCTTAAATTTGAGTAATCAAGTCTTCATTACGGAATCTGCTTGGATTTCAGAGGCCCAGTTAGAACTATTGGGTGAATGTTGAAGTGATGATGAGAGTCATTTTCTATACCCAGAATGACAATGAGCCTATGAAGCAAATAGTTTATGAGTGTGTTAGCGAGATAGCTCTACACTTTTTGTAAGGGGTAATTCCGTTTCGGTCTTGGGGAGGAGAACTGTTGGCTCACCTATGAAACTCCAAATACGAAGGCCAGAAAACTGCTATCCCGAAATCATCTCGCAAGATTTTTTTCTCGGCGAACAAAAAGTATTGAGCGGAATTTGAAATTTACTGATTTGTTGACTTGAAACCGCTTTTGCAACTTTTGTGGCTGCCGGTGTATGAAGCCTAGCCATGGCAAATGTTTCTAATACTTGAAACCGAAGAGTAGGCTTGACCTTTTCTTTGAAATATACAATCACTCACATTTTACAGCAATTAAAAGTGCAATAACCTTCCATCAATATTGAATCTCACTGCCACTTTTCCCAATTCCGTAAACCAAGAATTGCGACAAATTGCAATAAAGCTATCTATCGAATTCATGGAAAATGCGTTTATCAATACGATGCAACAAATACTTTTTGGTCACCATTGATAAGGTAGATAAAAACGCACTGGTTTTGGAATCAAGTCGTTGAGAAGAACTCAAAATGTTTTTGAATATGCAAAACTGTTAACAATGTGTAAGCCGTTGGTACGCAATCGGTCTGTCTCTTGAACTATGAGACTTAAAAAAACAACAGTCTTTCAAACGACCTCATGTGAGTTACTTAGGGTTCCTTTCCTCGTTCTTTAGCCTGATTTAGCTCACGGTTTCTTTGAATATACTTATCCTGATTTTGACTTCAAATAGTCAGAGACATTCGCTTGAAGATGGGAAGAAACAGTTTAATGTGATGGTTCAGGTGATAGTTGGCGACACGAATCTCTAGGTTTTAGCCGTGAAAAGGAATACAAAGATCGTCTGTTTGATTCTATATCATTGTGTATCTAGTTTTTAAGTGTGAGGTCCTTCACTTCGGTAAGTCGTGGTGAATCACGGTAATAATGACTAACCGAACAGGCGAATCACATCGACTTGCCAAGAATTGAGAGTCCTTCATGTGTTGATACCCTCACGCGTGTGCTATACTGATATTGAAGCTTAAAGAATACATCGAGGATCTTCACACATATGTAAACAATTGTTTCACCACCAAGGTATAGGAAAGAACCAGTCTGGCATACTTGAAGATCTGCCGTAAAAAAGTAATTGTCAGAAGCATGAAACATGAAGCTGGTACTCAAGTCTGCGAAGAGTCAAGTTGAGTCAGCACAGCGCCCGTCCTTTCATTTTAAAAATTGAGCCGTCTAAAACCACTTGTGAGCCCAAACATCAGATCTGTAGATCTGTAGATCTGCTGATACCCTGCACTGAATCTCATACCGGTCTTTTTCATATTACACCCAGCACCAGAGAGATTATGTGAAAATGCAAACCATACACACAAAGTTTACTGTAAAAGCGGATCCCTGAAATAAGGCTGGTTGTTGATGAACCTCTGTGCGCGGCGGTCGTTCGTGTCCTCTCTCTTCCTTTGCAGAGCCCAAGCACGTTTTGTTTGTGCAAGCTCCTGGCGCAGTGTAGCGCCAGCGAAGTGACGCGTCTCTGCAGCAATAACCGTACCCTGGCCCTCGGAAAGCACCCGTTCTGGTGGGAAGTTTTGTCGGTAATACTTGGCCATTGACCGGTGGCCCACGACTGCGCCCGAGGGCAAAATAAGCTCAGTACCCATATCGATGATTGGATCTTCTGGAATTTCTTCATCGTCGTATTCGTCGCCAGAGCCGATATTCTCATCTCCAGAAACATCTTCCCACTCATCATTACCAGTAGCTTGGTCTTCACTGACAGTTCCTGCATGCGTCAGGTCGCCATACGAGGCAGTGAAGTCATAAAAGTCGGATATTTCCAATTTTTCTCGCTCATTTTCATAAGGAATCTTCATGTGACGTTTCGAGTACATGTGTTCACGCACGGCCTCGAGATTTCTACCCTGGTAAGAACAAACAAGACAAACATTTCCCAACCCGATTTTCTCGCCCAAATATGAAATCAAACCTTCGGCATCGACCAAGTAATTTTTTTCAGGAATGTAAAGTCCATGGGCTTTGAACATATGAGCCAAGTTTTCATCTAACGAGGCAAAATTCAGTTGTTTTTTCATCGGGCAAAAGAGACATGTTGTGACGGGTATTTCCACACGGTTGCGAAGTTTTTCTGCAAGAATATCTTCTTCTGTCGATTCTTGTTCACCGCCATTTGTGGTATTCTGACCTTCCCCGGCCAGTTTTTCACCCTTGGATTCGGCATTCATTGCAATTTGAGCGTTTGTCCCGGCGCTATCTGTAGATCCAGCCTCTGCCGGTGTTCCGTTAATATCAAGCTTCCCAAATTGAGCCTGAAGTGCTTCTCTCTTCGCGAGTAGCTCTCGTCTTTGTGCCTGTAAAGCCTCTTTCTGTTGTCTTTTCAAGTCCTTCTTCGTTATCTGCTTCTTTGCTTGTTTCGCTTCTTCGGGCAGCTCTTCATCGCCGGCTAGCTGAGCAATTTTCTCCTGAAAAACTTTCTCGGAGATAGCAGGCAATTGCGCCACTCTTCTTTTCAAATTATACCGGTGCCAATCGGATTTCATATGGCTTCTTTGCGCAGGTACATCCTGGAACTCGAGCGCACAGCTGACACACGTATGACTCATTTTGGGATTTAATGTGAGATATTGTATTTGTTTGACTTTGAAAGACCTCGATTCCAGAAAATTTTGGAAGCTTTTGAAAGACTTGAGTATGGGAGCAGGGAAGAAAAATGTGAGAAGCGAATTCACGCACCACGCATTAGCCGGCAATGCGATGCGATGAGGCCATCGTCTAAAGGTTGTCCGGCACATAAGTATATACTAGAATATTGGTAGAAGATGGCCAGACCTGCCACATACAATTTAAAAAGTTTGTTCCTGCGAACTATTTGAATTTGAATCGCTTTAGCTTATCTACAAAATCCTCTTTTTTTGGGCGATGGAAGAAACCCGGAATCTGCATGATAAATACGAATAATATTTAATCCTGTATATACACCATGGCTCTTTTTCTCACAACTAATTCTGGTCTCTCCATCTCACATACCTCAATATTGAAGATCTCTTAAGGCCTGTTTTTCTGGACAAATCTTTCGTGCTATTTCCACAACGAGAAAACCATTCTAATTGGTGAGAATTACTGAGATTACTCATTTATTCTCGATACACAGCAGCATATTTGCTGGAAACGGGTTCTAACTGTAGACAAGAGACTCGATCAAGAAGTCCTTTGGAAATTTCACAGCATTTTCCCACGATACAATGGCAGGTGATCCCTATGAGGCTGCTCTTCCTAGAGCGGTGGCCACAATCAGAGCTGCGTCTGCGCTTGCAGCAAAAGATATCAAGTTTCATTCGTCAATTGATCGGGATTTAGGAAAGAAGTTCGAAAACTCAGGACACAAACTCCTTGGACTTGCCAATAAACTTCTTGGGGCTTCTAGCTCAGGGAAGGGGAAATCTCTGGGACCTGACATGGAGGTCTTGGAATTCGGCGAGACTGCGGCGGCTAGTGAAGGTCTGTGGAAAAAAGTCTCCGATGCCCTAGATGTGTTTTTCGAACAAGCGGATTTGGCCATGGATTCTATGAAGGCGCCTAAGAAAGACACTGAGTTATTGTACCTCAACGATACGCCCGACACGGGCGCACTAGGAGTTGTGCATGAGAAGCCACAGCTCCGGTTCAAGCAGCCTGTGGACAACTCGGAGTCACACCCGTTTAAGCCGAAACTCACAGAAAAGCCTCATGCAGTTAAGCCTTTGCTGCAATGCTTCGAGATGGTCGAGGAGGAAGAGGGCTGCCCTGCTCACTATATGCATCCATATCAAGACGAAATCATGTGCACGCCATATCCAGAATCCGTGCTGACCATCAAAGAACCTTTGCCTTCTAAAGACTGGAATCTGACTTCCGCCATCTGGGTGGATACCTTGGAATCCTTGAAAAAGATGATTGAGGCACTAAAAGTCGAATCTGAGATCGCCGTCGATTTGGAGCATCACGATTTGAGAACTTACTATGGACTTACTTGTCTTATGCAGATTTCAAGCAGGGACCAGGACTGGATTGTTGATACGCTTGCATTACGAGACGATCTTACTTCGTTGAACGAGATTTTCACCAACCCTTCTATTATAAAGGTTTTTCATGGCGCTAACATGGATATTATCTGGTTACAGCGAGACTTGGGTCTCTACATTGTGTCATTGTTTGACACATACCATGCATCGAAAGTTCTTGGCCTTGCTCGGTTCTCACTTGCGCATTTGCTCGAAACGTTTGCCAAATTCAAAACCTCCAAAAAGTACCAGCTTGCAGATTGGCGCGTACGTCCTCTTCCTCAAGTTATGATGGATTATGCACGCTCCGATACACACTTTCTATTAAACATTTACGACCAGCTCCGAAACATGCTCGTATCACGTGGTCCTGACTCTCTTAATGAGGTGCTCGAAAATTCCCGCAAGGTTGCCGCACGCCGGTTCGAGTATGTGAAATTCCGTCCCTCAGTGGGGTACCATTCGGGGATGTTTTCCAACGAGCCCGGCTCTCCAGAAACTTTTGTGGCGCAGTACAATATTCCCTCCTCCAAACACGATATGGTCAGGGCGATTTTTCAGTGGCGTGACTCTATTGCTAGAAAGGCCGACGAGTCTCCAAGGTATATCATGCCTTCGCGAGTGGTGGCCAATTTATGCTGTCTTGCTGAACCCGTAACGGCGAATTCGGTGTCGGCGTGCTTTCCTCGTTTTGCAAAAGAGGTTCGTGAAAACATTGACCAATTGACAATTATAGTACAAGAATCGCTCAAGGAATTGTCCCAAAACCTCGATTCCAATACCAAAACTTCCAATTTAAACTCGTATTCAGCGGGGCTTCAAGCTACACATAAACTTTTTGAGGCCACGTCAGAACTGATACGTGAACTTGGAGAGTTATTTTCGTTCATTGACGAACGCACACGAATTCTGGACGTTTCGAAAAGTTTGCTTATAAACACATCAACGATTTTCCTGGGGGTTCTTCAAAATACTGGATTTTCTGTAAAAGTATCCGAAGACGAGAAAACGGCACCTAAATATGTTGATTTTGGTGACGTTAAGCCCAGAATAGATGCCTTGGCAACACTCGAGTCCACGGCGACACCCGTACACCCAACACTGGGCAATTTCGGTGATGTGGATCAAATCCCCGAAGAACCACAAGCTCCACGTTTACCTGAATCTTCAAACTCTTTAACTCCTTCCGAAGAGCATGTGAGAGATGAAATCGTGACGTTGTTGCCAAAGAAAAACCGAGTTCCACTGAAAAATCCCGCCCGCATGCAGGAGCCTGAGCCCGCTTTTGATTACCTGTCCTTAGAGACCAAAGTTCTTGATAAAACCGACGCTTCCAAGAGCCGCCGTAAAAAGAGGTCGTATGAGACGTTCGGGCTGCAGGGAAGTGAGGCTCCACAGCCATTCAAAGGCAGAAAACTCGCGCCTCAGGGTAAGACCACTTCGTTCATCAAGAAAAAGAAGTAGGGAATTTTTTCCTTTATTCTTTCTCTCTCCTTCGAATTTCAAATAAGGTGAGCCCGATGCGAAAGTTGATAGGCTTGTCTTCCCTAGAAGAAACACACATGATAATATTTTCACAAACACCGTGTTCAAGGCAGTGTTGCGCGCTGTCGTAGCTTTGCGTAAATCGTAATGAAAATTACGCGTTTGCGCTAAGAATTTACAATCACGATTTACGATTACGACGACCCCCATTTTCGTAAATCGTAATTTATCGTAATGCGTTTTATTTTCACGTTTTTTACGTTTAGTTTCACGCTTGTTTACGTTTAGATTTACGTTTTATTGCGTTTTTCACGGTCTTCTAAGGTCTTCCTTCAGTAAGGAACTCATTAACCAGTGCTGCACATCTTGCTCAGATATTGGGTTGAAGCCCAAGCAGAAGCACCTGACATGCACGTATTCACGGCCGTAAATTTTGTGATACTTTAAGGCTCCTCGCTCGTTTATTAAAAAACAAAAAACGAGAACGGCCTGCTTCATTTACGCCGCCTTCTCCAAATCCCATTTTCACCATTCTGCGTGCTCAATTACGATGACAGATATCTCTTCGGAAGAGTCCAGTTCACAGGCTGATTTTGATTCCATAAGATTGGAACAGCTGAGTTTGCCTGCTTTCAAATCAGGTCTTTTCAAACGACGAGTCTTGGAGACTAAACCTGACCAAGGTAGGCTTGCCTCGCTTACGTGTAACGTTGCTTATTGCTCTCGAGGGTAAACCCATAAACACCCGAGGAATATGACAGCTTTAATCAAGCATTACAAATTTAAACACCGACAGATGTTGTGCCGTTCCGCTAATAACTGCACTAAACCTTGGTGGAACCCAGTTTTGAAGTAAGTAAATACACAAATCTATATTATCAACACCTTTTCAGAGTACTAAGTGAGGAGATTGTCCGCAAGTAAAAGTAAATTAGCTAATCACTGTCTCACACTAATGAAGATTATGGTATCATAATTTCCATGTTATGGTACGTTTCGGTAGCGTGTTTCCATTTATAGGGTAAGAACACGGTTAAAGTACGGTCTCTTGTTGCGGCAAGACTATGAACAAATTACGCACAAACTCCGAAGAATTACGATTTACGATTACGATGGTGACTACGATGGCTCCCAAAACGTAATTTGAATTATGGTGGTGATTACGGTGGCCCCAAATTTCGTAAATCGTAATTTTGGCGTAAAACGCGCGGAACGCCCAACACTGCTAAGCATTACGCGAATCTCTCTCAACACCCCGCCAGTGAAATCCCTCTTTAATCGGATCCCCAGCGAATTGGCTCCAAATTTCGTGCAAAAACTATCTAGCTCTATAGATTAGAAATTCATCTTCCAAAAACAAAGTGAAAAAAAAGAATCTCTCGAAATTATGGTGAATCTCATAATCCCTTAAATTGGTCGGCAATTAATCTTCACCTGTATTTTAAGGCTTGAAATCCAAGTAATTCCTGTTCTGATTGAGTTTTTCTGGAGACATGTGGAATCGCAACCCCTCGCGCGAAAAATGAGAATCTTCTTCTTCATTCAAAGCGAGATTTCTAGTCCCAGATGATTATTAGATGCATTAAAACCCAGAAAATTTGACCTTTTCGTGCCAGAAGTTTTAAGCTGTATCCTTTCAATTCACTGGAAATAAACGAAGAGAAAATCACTGCTTGATTCATGTAAAACTTTTGTCCATGTGGATCCCTCGCATCATGGCTCAAATATGCGTGCAAAAAATGTCTCCAACTAGCGGGGCTTCACTGTAATGGAATCTTTTCCAATTGTGGGGGCTGAGCCGGAATCTCTCGCTTATATGCACTACCTCCGAACGGCAATTAAAGTCCCGTGCAAAATCCCAAGCCTCGCCCAAAAGTTCGAATTTATCCCACAAGAGCAGTTTTGAATATCAACAAATACGACCATCAACTGGAATCCCCCATTCTTCTGCCAATGTGGACGAATATTCATCCACTAAACATCTTGCTAAATCCGTTCTAGATCTAAGCCAGATCGCGCGGCGAGATCGCGCCGGCATACAGGGCGCTCGCTCTCACTAAGCGGCAGAGCTCCGGCCGTGTATGTATGCATACATTCCGCCGGGTGATTTTCAAAGCTTCTACACCAATAAATCCCCACATTCCTGAGGATAAGTACGCCAAAGAAAGGGTTAGAAATCCTCTCCCCTCTCTAAGATTTCCATCACTGGTATTTTTGTGGATTTATCTGTCGAGTGGTCTGAGTTATTTCCACCATGAGTTTCTACATCGTGCCAACCATGCTGTACCAGCAAAAACAGAAGATGAAGCACCAAAATAAACCTGGTCAGCGGCCGGCCGCACATGTGAAGCCGGTAGGATCCGTTTCTGTGGCGGAAGAGGAGAAAAACGTCGCCATTCCGGAAAACATACCGAAAAAACCGAGCCGCCTGGCGTCGCTTGTAGATGGCTCGTCGCCGTCGTTTAGATCGTTAAATTCGCTAAGGTCGTTGAGGTCCAGCACAGATTCTGGAACAAATTTTAGAGACACAAATGATAAATCCGATCGGCGCCGGAACAGTGGCAATCTGCGGCGCCGAAGTGAAAGCAGCCTGGTGCTGTTTTTCCCGTCCTTTACTAGCCGCCGAGCAAGCGTTGCATCTGACCATTCAAGGGGCTCAAATACCAGCCAAGCACAAATGCTGGGATCAGGGGGAACGGCTGGCTTGGATCCCTTGTCTCAAAATCAGGTGTTTTCGCCGCTAATGCCGGCCAAACCCACCACAAAAGCCTCCACGAAGACACTCATTAGAACATCGGTGAAACGCGTGTCATCACCTGTGAAAACAAGGGATCCTCGTAATAACCTTCCAGTTTATGTGCCCTTCACCGACCTGCTGGTATTGAATTCTGAAGAAGGGCTCCGTGCTACTTTTTTTGATCCGAGACAAGCGTGTGAACGGTACGAAATATTCTTGGGCTGTACCGCAAATCATCACGTGAACGATCCAATCAATTTCGCTTATGTGCGTGAAAGATCCTTGGCAAAATTTCTTCGTCGACGCAATACGGGACTTTCAAGTAATTGGACAGAAGTCACCGCCGACGAGCGTCTTGACCAGCATCAGCTCGAAGACCATTTGAGCCACGAGCTTCTCAAGTGCAGGAGCATTCTTCGGACTTCTTTAAAGCTTCAGCTCGAAGGAAAGTCGTGTTATAGAAAATTGGCATGTGAGGAGTTGATCCAGGCCAATTTCATGAATTACATTCGGTACATTCTTTATCTTCCGGAATGTTCGGCGGCACAGGCTCTAACACTTCTGATGTTTCAGAAGAAAGACTATGAGATGAAGCGTGCGTTTTCCAATATGGCCGATGCATTGTGCGCATTGAAAAAAGATAATTACGAGGGCGAAATAACCCCTCTTTCGTCTCGTGTTGAACTCTTGCTTCAGTCTATTGCTAAGACTTCTTTTGATTTTGTACTTTTGGAGAAGTATACCATCCAGATCCTCGTCAAGTTGAACAACGACTTCTTAATCGAGAGCCGCATCACTAAACATCTCTTTAGTTTGTTCAACCTCAACATCCAACTCGGCAAGGAGGAATCTATCAAAGTTTTAGTGTTCAACAGCTCTCTCAGCTGCAACTACTCGTGGTATCTAGCCTTGACCATTCCGTTTGTCCGTGTCTTTGAGGCAAGTCTCCTCAACGAAAATGTCCAGCTTTCGCACGAAAACGGCCCTACGTGTGAGTCATCTCTCAAAGAAGAAGACCATCATTTGTTTCACACCTATTTCTCTCGGTTGGACTTGCCAGATTGGGCAAAGTTTACTCAGATGAGCCGGAAAAAATTAGTCGACATGCAAAGAAAGCACGCAAGCAAAGTGTACCCCGGGAAAGTATCGGTGAAGCCGCTAAATTTCCAGTACTATGCGGATTCCATGTCAACGATCCAGTCTGAAACACTTCATGTGATCCAATGCCGTGATTTCATGTCGCAGATCATGCCAAAGAACCATGCTAACATGCTTCGTGAATTTCACAGGCTTTTAAAGATCGGCGGCGTCCTCGAACTTCCAATGATTATCTCTGGGGACACCGATAAAGGACTTTCAGGAAAAGATGGCGATAAGAAAACAGACAACCCGGGGCTAGGTCTCTTCACATCGTCACGTGCGCTGTGGCTGCAAAAATTTTCCTTTGATTCTGTCCAGGAGATCATTACTATCTTAGGCACTTTGTTTGGTGTGAAAAACGTAAAATTTTCTGCGTTGCTTTTATCTGCCAAGAACCAAATGAACAGTTATCTCATTAGACACACGGCTATGTCGCGCCACGAGCTGCTTAGTGAAATCGATCAGTTTCATGCATTTACAGAGACCGCGCGAAACTTGGAGAAAATGAACGAAAATGACATTCACTTCTATTTCTACATTAGAGCCGAAAAGGCGTGATACAAGGGCGGGCCCTTCTTATGCTGGAGCTAATGAGGCAGGTTCCAAACCATTGGCGGCGTTTGTTTCAAAAAAATAAGGTCCTTTCTTTTTAATCTCAAGCTTATGCTTCTAGTGGTGGATTTAATTTCATGATTCCAACATTCAATTCATACACTACCGAGTACATTCTAACCGGCACTTGATGGTGAGGACGCAAGGAGATTAATTGGCAGACAAAAAGTTCAATGGTTTCACAGAATGTTGAAACGCATAGAACCCCTTCCATATCGAAAAACAGTCATTTACCAACAAGCCATACTATCACTTCTAAGAGAAACGTTAGTGAGATTGTTCACAGCCCCCAGTCTTCACATTCGCTTCTATTTCCCACAGATTGTCGCCCCCCTTTTCTTCATTGGTTTCATCAAGATTTTGTTCACATAACACATCGTGTAATTAATATTAGAGATAGCCGGAACACTGGAGAAATCATAACCAAAAGCAATTCCTGAGTGGTTCTCGCATCATGTAAGCAAACAATCGCTCGGGCCAACAGAGAAGTAAAACGCACAAGAAAGACGTTTTGGCCTGCACACAACCGCCTCCCCTGGCTTGAGTCATCTTTTTGGCGACAGTGCGCTGCTGCGTAATGCAGGCTTCTGGGCCTAAGTCTGAAGTATTCAAGCGAAGGCCTTCTCCTCATTTATAGATCATAAGAGCGGATTCAAACCAAGAGGATTCCAGAAGTATTATCATGACTCAATCCGTGCATATAATTGATGTTCGTAGCGGTAATTTACAATCGCTCACTAACGCTATAAAGCATATCGGAAACTACGACATCGTCTTCATTCAGAATGCAGATGATTTCCATAAATATGACGCAGAAATCTCCCGATTGGTTTTCCCGGGCGTGGGCAACTACGGCCACTTTGTCAAGCAGCTTTCCGAGAGAAACTTGGCCGAACCTATCAAACAATATATTGAAAGTGGCCGCAGAATCATGGGTATTTGTGTAGGACTTCAGGCGTTTTTTGCCTCCTCGGAAGAGGCCTCGGGCACAAAAGGATTACACCTACTTGACTGGAGTCTCGAGAAGTTTGATAAAAATGACCCAGAATTCTCCAAGAAGGGCCACGTGAAACCCGTGCCCCACATCGGATGGAACTCCATCAACGAAGTGTTTCAAGGAACGCGTGAATTGAGTGTGGAGGAGAGTTTTTACGGACTCAACCAGAGAGACAAATACTACTTTGTGCACTCGTATGCGGCGCTTCTTAAAGATCAAAACGTCCGTGATGTCATGCGCCAAGCACAGGAGAACGGGTGGGATTTCTGTTTGGCCCAATACGGATCTGAAGAGTTCGTGGCGGCAGTGGCTTACAAGGGACTTTTCGCCACGCAGTTTCACCCAGAGAAGTCTGGAGCAGCGGGGCTTAAAGTACTCAAGGCATTTTTGACCAACGCACGTCTTGAAACCACCGAAATCTCGAGCAAAGACACGACCTACGATGCCGGGCTCACCCGTCGGATCATTGCGTGTTTGGATGTTCGTGCAAACGACCAGGGTGATCTTGTAGTGACAAAAGGTGACCAGTATAACGTGCGGGAAACTTCCGAAGGCGGCGAAAACTCAGTACGGAACCTAGGGAAGCCCGTGGAACTTGCTACGCGATACTATGAACAAGGAGCGGACGAGGTGACGTTTCTCAACATCACGTCGTTCCGGAACTCGCCGATCCGGGACTTGCCGATGCTTGAGGTGTTGAAAAAAGCAGCTGAAAACATTTTCGTGCCGCTTACAGTTGGAGGCGGGATTAAAGACATGGAAGATCCCGTGACTGGAGAGCTGTTTCCTGCAGTCAAGATCGCGGACTTATACTTCCGGTCGGGCGCAGACAAGGTAAGCATTGGGTCTGAGGCCGTGCTCATTGCTGAAAACTACTATGCCAACGGTAAAAAGAAAACAGGCACCTCGGCCATCGAGACGATCTCGGCATGTTTTGGAGTGCAGGCCGTCGTCATTTCCGTCGACCCCAAACGCGTGTACGTCGAGTCACGTGACCTGACGCCGATGTCCGTGATTGAAATCACCGATCCCCAAAACTTCGGACCAAACGGGGAAAAGTTTTGCTACTATCAAGTAAGCAGTCAAGGTGGCCGGAAATTCCACGAGTTGGGTGCCCTTGAACTTTGTCAGGCGTGTGAAGACTTGGGTGCAGGCGAGATCTTATTAAACTCGATCGATTTCGACGGATCCAACAACGGATTTAATTTAGAGCTTTTGCGTCAAGTGAAACAAAACGTGTCGATCCCTGTGATTGCCAGCTCGGGTGCAGGAAAACCGGAACATTTCCAAGAAGTGTTTGAAATGGATTGTGGTATTGATGCTGCGTTGGGTGCAGGTATGTTTCACCGTGGCGAATACGAAGTCAACACTGTGAAACAATTCTTGCGTGACCAGGGCATGAATGTGAGATTGGATAAGGGAACATCCATCTAGTGCTGGCAAACTGAAGCAGCGCAAGGTGTATAATGTTAATAGAACCCGATAGGCTGCGTGCAGGAGGTTATGTGGGCAATCGTCCGTTCACCTAATGAATACCTTGACTTCTGGCTTTTCAGTTTAGGTGATTTTGGATTCCTGATTCTAGGGCTTCTCGTCCCTGAACCTAAGAAGTTCTCTAATTTTTTTGAAAACTTGAAACCATATTTCCTCTTGGACTCGAAATAGCTCACTTCCTCTTTAACAACCGAGCAATAAGAAGAGTCAAGTGAATCATAGTGAGATTCTTGATATCTTGGCTCCTGATTACTCAAGTGAATCATGACGATTTGGGGATTTCGGAACAGGCTTGATGATAAAAAATATCACCTTTGAAGTTTCTTAAGCTCTTCTTTATCGGACTGCGTGGCATGTCACCCGTGATCTTTCAGGGCAAATACTGCAATGCCGAACTTCCAGCCCAGCCTAACTCATGACATTTCTGGCGCCAAAGTGTGCTCAAATTTGAGATTCAGTACATTCTGCGTCAATACGCAAAAGATGTGAAAGAATATGTCCCTGTTGAGGTGTCCGCAGAAATTCTTGGAACGTTCGGGAGCTGAAACAGTGTTGAATAATCTATTTGTTCCCCCTGGTCTGAAAGTACCTAGGTGTTCTTTCCGATCTAGGCACCCTCAAAGCTAAGCACATATGCAGATGCGTAAGGGACATATAACTGATGGATGAGGGTATTTCACATTACTTGGAATTGTGTATAGTTTTGACCAGCAAAATGAAAACTTCGGTGAGATCGTAGGAGCCTAGTAGGCGCAGATTTAGTCTGGGACACTAGATTCCGGTATCTTTAATGATACTGTCGTGAGTAACACTGTCGCGAGTAACACTGTCGTAGATGACACTGTCGTGAGTAACACCGTTGTAGATGATACTGTCGTATGTGACACTGTCGTAGATGAAGCCATCCAGGAGGAGTTTGTTCATTCGTAAAGGGAGGAAAACTTCACGAAGCAAGTTGTAGGGAAGTCAAATTTCCTTCACAAAAACCTCAAAGATATTTTACAGAACACCCTGTAATCAAAGTTGATACATCCATATTATCCGTCGGAGGCTTTTCGCTGGGCTCTTTGTTGCTCTGCTGTCGAGTTTCTTTATGGCCACACCCCCTCCTCTATTATGAATCAAGGCTCTAGCTGTGTTATTCCAACTATACGGACTCTTAAATAATTTAAGTACACGGACCATTTCCTCCTTTGGCAGCCATCCTAAACCACAATTGCTCAAAGAAGTATGCTAACCGCTGAAATAAGTTGATGTATTTTGACACATTTTCAAGAAAATTATTCGTTTGGAGAGACTTTCGAAAAACTTAAGTTTTACGGCGAAGAAGGTTTGGCTCCAAAAATCTGACACTTGGACAGGAGGAAGCTCGAGATAGGTACCGTTAACATGACCTAAAATGAACATCCTCAGACTGTATTCATTGAATATGAACTCGTCAAACCCCAAGTGGCAAATGAACAAGCAGTTCAAAAATCCGACAGCCCTAGCTTGTCCCTAAGATCAAGGACCCGAGCAACCATATGAATCAAAACTCCCCTGATCAACATTCATTTTATCGTCCAACAAAACATCACTTCAATAAAGTGCCATGTCCGAGCAGTAGCATGCAGTAAAGAAAGACGAGTTTGAGGTATATGCACTCCAAACCTGTCAGACTCTCGCGTGTATGCAGTACACCCCGCAGCCCAAGAACTTCAAAGACGTGATGGCGCTTACTGTGAATATATGGACTTTGAGTCCTGACTAAATCCCTAATTTTCGAGGAAAAAATAGTTTTTAACGGTACTTCCGACATGTCTGTCAAGATTGAAGCAAATCTGAGACTCACGGCTCCAACAACCTCCGAGCGTGGGGGCGGAGGATCGCACAAGCTAGGTAGCTGCCCTGATCTGGACCCATTCTCTCTTCAAAATACACATACCCCCACAAACCCCGCAAATATCGAGGAAACCAATAAGCCGAAGCCTACATGCATCGATTCCGGAGCTCAGCGACGAAACTGCGGTCTTCGAGATCACCTGGAATCTTTGGAAATGTCCTTTGAGAGATCATTCGAAGCGCCCTGTGAAAAGCCATTGGAAATGCCGGAATCCGACGTACTTACCGAGACTTTACAGCACATGGAGTCGTTTAAAGTTCCTGCCATCCTTACCACAGACGGGCTTCCGCTCCTCAAAGTGTCTCACAAATCACGCAAAAAGATTAGGCTCTGGGTCGATGCCAGCCAGTTCAAATTTGTTTATAAGCACGGGTCGAAGAACTCCAGCCACAGTTTCTTTGTAGACGATATACGGAGTATCACGCCTCGGGAACTCGCTTCGCATTATCGAGAAGAGCTCGGTTTCAGTGTAGAAACCGAAAGGAAATGGCTCCTGATCACTTATTTCGACCATCGAAAGAACAAATCGAAAACCCTCCATCTTATAGCAGAGACCAGTCACGACGCGAAACGCCTCCTTCGGACTGTAGGCAACTTTAAGAAAATCAAGGACAGGCTTGCGTCAGATTTTCTTGTGGATCTAAAGGATTTGGATGAAGTTAAACGCAGTATTCTTAGTGAAAAGGCGTGTCAGACAAGCCAAATAAGTCGAGATACTGAAGGCCGCACAAAACAAATTCTTTCTTTTCACGATGTACTCAAGTACTGCCGAAGGCTTCGAATCCATGTACCCGAAAACCGACTCCAGAATCTTTTTTCAGAGGCCACGAGGTCAAATCACGATGAAATTGATTTTGACGATTTTAAAAAATTCGTCACACTTCTCACGCGGCGAGACGAGATTCGAGATATATGGCATTGCTTTGTGGGGTCGCGGGGCTTAATGAACTTCGACGATTTTCGCAAGTTTGTCACAAGTGTACAAAGGGAACCCGATGATGAGAATTTGATAGAAACATATCGGCAATTTTCGACAGTCGTGATGCACAACGAAGATAAACTTCGATCGGGTGCTGTGGAGAAGACTGGAGAGCTAAGCCATGAAACGATAAGAGCAGATCAACACGAAGAAATCAAAGGTGACATTAAAAGAGATAGGGAATACTTGATGAGCGAGGACCAATTTGCCGCGTACTTAAAGTCAAGTGCATGTTGTGCGTCTAAACAAGCATACCTGTGCGATGCGTCATACTTCGATCGGCCTCTTAATGAATACTACGTATTTTCCTCGCACAACACTTATCTTACAGGCAGACAAGTTGGCGGCGAATCCTCTGTTGAAGGATACGTCAAGGCACTTTTGCGAGGATGCAGGTGTGTCGAAATCGACGTCTGGAATAATGCAGACCCCGCTTTGGAGCCTATAGTGAACCATGGCCGGACATTTACCTCCGGAATTTCTCTTCAGAATGTGCTTTATACAATCAAGAAGTATGCCTTCCACCATACACTGTTTCCTTTGATATTGAGTCTCGAAGTTCATTGTTCACCGCGTGCTCAGGTTCTAATGGCCCATCTCTTGAAAGAAGTATTCGGCAGTGCACTTATACACCATCCCATTGAAGCATCCAAAGAATTTTCAAACAATGCCCGTGCAAATTCTCCTACTCTACCTTCGCCAAATCAGTTAAAGAACCGGGTCCTCGTGAAAGTCAAAAAGACGAGCAATACTTCCCAGCTTCCCGATCTTGCGTCGCCGAAATCCGTTTCTGTATCCACTTCTGCATCTGCCTCGCACTCTACCTCTCAATCCGCGTCTGCATCAGCTAATTCTTTTAGCGAAAGTAACGAATCAGGCAGCTCTATGCGGTTTAAGATTCGGCGCCGCTCATCGAGTAAAATATCAGAAAGCCTCAGCGAGCTTGGTGTTTATTGCCAAGGCCTCAAATTTCGGAACTTCTCGTTGCCCGAATCGAAAACATATAACCATTGCTTTTCATTGAGTGAGAAGACTGCCAACACTATGCTCCGAGATCTGGAAAAGGCAGATGCGCTTCGGAAACACAACCGTAAGTACTTCATGCGGGTATACCCCCTGAAAATCAGACTCATGTCCCTGAACTTTCTTCCGCATACATATTGGGCAAACGGTGTGCAAATGGTTGCGACAAACTGGCAAACTTACGATGTCGGCCAGCAAATGAACGAAGCTCTTTTTGACACGACGCATGGCCACGGCTTTGTCCTTAAACCTCTAGAGCTTCGTATGCCTCTATCGAAACTGACTTTGAGTAAAAGTATGCCGAGGCCCAAGTCCTTTGAACAGAAAACTCGATTCTGTATCGAAGTTTTGAGTGCACAACAACTTCCGAATATACCCGAGCAGGGGGTATCAGGCGTCGAGTTCGTGAACCCATTCGTCACAATGGAAATTCTTGGTACACGCACACTCGAGTGGGAGCAGACAGGAGCGTCTAAAGTGGTGGCGGCAAATGGATTCAACCCAATCTGGAACCAGGAATTTTCTGGAACATTCTCGGCGGATACGCTATTTGTATTTCTTCGTCTTACAGTACACACGCTGGCATCGACGTCTGGAGTGGATAATTCCAAGGAAATATGCATTCTGGTCACGAATCTTTTCGACTTGAAACAGGGATACCGACATCTTCCACTAAAGGACATGTGTGGTGAAACATTGATGTACTCGTCAGTGTTTGTCAAAATTCATTATGCTCCAGCTGAGTGAGGTGAAAAATTTCGTGGGAGGCTTGGTTTTTGTTAGTGATTTTCTCATGCGGTGTCTTTCCAGATTGTGAGTGATCATTTCCAAATCAGAAGCAAATTGCCAAATTTCTTAGGCTTAGCATAAAAAGCTTTGGCCGATTTGATTTTGTAATCTCAGTATTACCGTCGACTGTTTTCGTCATAGGGATGTTGGACTCGCCTTGTGGGATTGAAAATTTTCATTTTCATCATTTATATATCCAAGGGAAGCGATCGAAATTGCAGACTTACTGCTGGAAAGACAACAAAATTCCATGGTCAAAGCTTCTATGTGGCAACAGAATGGACAGCAGCGAAGCGATATTGGTTATGATTTCACGTCCCCGCACGGACTTAAAACAGAGTTATCATTGCCGTATAATTGCCTGGAAACGTATGGAAAGGCGCAAACAACATCAATTCAAGAACTTGAATAAAACATATTAACCTAAAAGGCGTGACGAAAAACTGGATTTCCTCACTAATGAATTACTGCGCAGGGCTCGCCATTGACCTTTTGCAATCAATAACTGTTGCTTGGAGTCATTATAAAGCAACATAAGAACAATGGCACAGCCTCAAATTTTGACTACATACCTACATCTAAGCACAGGTCGTCGAGCTTTATCATTTCCAAATTTCAAGTCTAGGTCCGGCTAGGGCATATTTCAACGCCATGATGGTCAATAATGACTTGAACACACCCTTGAAAATGGGAAAGACTAGTGTTACATAAATGGTCAAGCCCTGCTCAGAGAATATAATGAGTCAACCTACCGCAGTCCCATTGTTGCAATAATTCGCCCATCAGGCTTCATTTTTGAGTATACGGGACCATTTTCGCAATTCAATAGCAAGCGCATAATGTTCGGATGCGGCTGCCGTGACAAGAATGCTGAGCTTTGTTTATTTGTCTTAGTATAAAAACATTGCATGCGACAGGAGAGAGTTCTTCTCGTGAAGTAAAGGGCCACCTGAAAGACTATTAGTGATGATCAAGATGGTGCGGCTTACTGTTTCGAGTATATGGATGACTTTGGCTTCCAGTTTAGTTGCAGCCACCTCGATTGAAGGCCCTCCTCATTCATCGGTAAATGTGACGAAGTTTTTGTACACGGAAACAGTATCAATCCCAAAGAAAATGGGCACTGGTTTCTACGCCAACGATTTCTCAAAGGCAGCCTCGCTTCCCCCAATAAACGGACATATCTCCAGTGGGAAACAAGAACAGGAAGCCGAAGTTCAGGATTGGTTCATTGAGGAAGCAAGCGAACAACTACATCGGCTCCTGGACCATCTCCGGCTGTTCATTAACAACAAATGTCTCCTTGATTTCCGTCGATATGAGAAGGATGAGGACGAAATGGGATCGCAGATAGTATCCATCAGTCAACACTATGAATTCATTTCTCGCGCCCCACCTGAAGTAAAAAGCCAGTATCTTTTCGCTTCCTATGTTTTTCAGGAAATGCGAGACTCCGCAGAACTCCTCCAATTTCTCCGGGTAGACGGTAACAAGGGTCAAATACTAGCTCATAAAGTGATTCAGGTGAGTGTAGGAATCTTGTTGTTTTTCGATAACTATGGGAATCCCAACGTTACAGAGGATGACGAGCCCTCTATTTCTGGACTCACAGGGCTTCTTCAAAACTGGCACACGATGTTCTTAGATTTGCCAGAAAAATCAGCTTTTGTAAACCTGATATTCAAGCACCAGTATTCTTTGGCACATTATTTGTTACGAGTATTGGCGAACCATATTCTGATGGCGAAGAAGAACTAAGGCTTTTCCATTTGTCCGCATAAGATGACATCTGTGATATGCCGGTATGGGTTTACTCCTACTTTTTGATTTTGTTTCATACCTTTCATGCTTGATCTTTTTAGTTGAATCACGGGGTAAAGAATCATAAAGAAGATGAGGTATGAAGACTTCAAAGCAAGAATAAAGCATTGGCGCATGCGACGGTACCTATCCGGCAATCGTGGCAGAGTCCATGTGTGGGCTGATATCAGATAGCCAGGTTCCAAGAGAAACAAAAACCTATACATTCCAATTGGAAGAGTTCCCCGGCAGAATAGGGTGAAAGACAGCCAATGAAGTGTAAGCCTGATGGAATGTTTGAGGCTTTATACTAAGGAAACTTTTCCGAAAGCCCTTACTCCTTGAAACCGATTAGGAATAAGGATTTACAAACGCAAAGCTCTACTGGCAAACGAGTCTTTCGAAGCTCATGCTGTAAGAAATACGTTGAGCAAAAGCTTACATATTTAAGTCGTGCACTTTTCCGCCTTACAAGATTCAGCAAATGTACTTCTTGGGTCTTTGCTCCATTTACCACAACATTTCAGCCCGGTAAAAAAGAAAAGACGGCACTCTATTAAGACTTTCGCTGAACGTCTTCGCTTAAATAACCGAAGGCTGCATGATGATAGTTGAAATGGGTAGAGTGTTGGGTAGACTTAATGGGTTTCTCAATAAGGATTCTTCAATTGGGACAAGGCACCTTATATCATGCCAGATATTTTAAGGAGTATCCCACTGACTACAGGGCTGACAAACATCGAATTGACGTGCCTCTAACAAAAATACCAAGAAGCATATGTCACCAAAATTATACACTAGCGAGGTGGTAAGGGTTCCTTGAGAAAACTTTCAAAGGACTTAAGCAATCCTTCAAAACTATAGTGGAACCTGGATAGCGGCATGCCTCGGGTATTGCCTCCCCGGGAAAGGTGCATTTCAATCGTGCCAAAACCTATAGCCCCATTCACAAAGTCGATTCATGGCAAAAGCCCACTATCTTTCCGACAACATAAATCTAATCTGGAACCAAAAGTCATTAATTTTACTATTGTGCGACGCTTACTACGGGTTTGTATAGTCACGAGGTGGAAGTTCAAGTGAGCTGTGGCACGATTCAGCCTCACATTCACAGGTCTATGAAAGGGCATCAACCTTAGGCGGCATTATCAAAGGTCTTTTACCCAGACTCTTCAATGTATTCACGCATCGAAGAAATAGTGTTGTTACATCTCGCCAGTTAAGCATCCTGCAAAAAGGTGTACTCGATCTGAAACTCCAAAGACACAATTCCTGCAGCATCTACCCATCTCCGAAGCAATTTCGAGGTATTTGAAGATAATAAAAGAACAACTTGGGCATTCTCCAGTATGAAAACCGTTAGTTTAGTTCCAAAAGCTCCTCGGCAAATGGTTAGTGGCAGCTGTGAGCAAAACTTCTGAAGGGACATACAGTCAAACTGGGCATGTTAGGACCTAGTTTTGCAGAAACAAAATTATCGAAAACGGTCCACCTTACTTCGGGATATAAGCGCCACGTATGGACGGAGGTAGTTCGGTCAACTGCGGGTCCAATTAAAAGCGTAAAGCGAAGTTCAATTAAATTTGTTTCGGACTTGTACTTCAGTCATTTTAAGAATCCCATTTTATATCGATCAGCATCAAATCGTTCTTCCTCGTCCCGGAAATCATTGAGCATTGAGGAAGAAATGGTCACCTGTCTTTTTTTCTCATCCAGTTGAAGAGGACCCGAACCAGCACCTTGTAGTTAAGGTGTTACGTTTCCAGAAACTAAATGACAGATCAATCACCCCGAAGATAGACCACATTGTTTGGCAAGAATAATTTGAAGTTTGTATACATCGGCATTGACACAAAAGTAAATAAAACCCGACTCTTCTCCGACTTCGGACCTGGTAAGAATCTGGTAAATGGACCCTTCGAAGGATCCAGTGTATGAAACAATCCACTTTCATCCAGATTCTGAACATGTCTTTTGATTTTTTTCTTATAATTAGCCAAATCATTATAATCTCTTCCTGAGCCGATCCCAGAACCGTGCTTGCTTCACCGTGCATTGGCCTCAGGCTTATTTCTATCGCCCTTTTGACCGGCCAATCCAGCGACAGGTAAATTTGGTTCCAATAATGAGTGACCAGCATTAGGGTTTACTTGATGTTTAGGAAGCAAACGTACCCAGATCAAGATCGCGGCATCCAACAAAGTTTGCGCTGACCTTAATTTATTGTAATCCTTAAGGACCAATTGCCATTCGATTGATTGTCGATCCAGCTCTGGCCACAAGGACTTGGCGCTTTATCTCCGGCTTCCATTCACAGGCCTGGCTGACTCATCTTCATCGAGAAATTCTCAATTATCGGAGAGAGTTTCTGAAGCTATCGACTTGGAGATTAGGCGTATATATTGCGTTCGGCTCAAACTACCGAATTTTTCTGGCCACGAACATTCGAAAGAAATTCCTGATTGCTAATCGCATATTGTTGGTCATATTTCCTGCTCTCGCTTTGTCAATGAAGGCAGATTTTCAGACTGCGGAGTTCCCAAGACCTAGACATGACATACCAGAGTGTGGAGGGTTTTTTAAAAGGTTACCAGTAGTGCTTGCCTCGTCTAAGGAAAAGAGAAACAACACTTGCCGGACATATTTTCGAATTCAGAGATAAGCTACTCTATCAAAAGCGTTCGGCGAGTTACATCCATACTAGATTAATGATGGTGTGCATATAGCACGCTGTGCAGCTTTCCGCAAACGAATCCGTCCAAGCCCCGGTCCTAGCATGTGAGGTTTGACTGCAAATAGCGCGCAGGTTCCAGTTAGAATCCACTGTGGTCGCGTCTAATACGGAACTGATGCACATATCCGGCGTATGACTATCGCGTATATGCAGTCCGCGCCAACTTCTTTGGTGAGGGTGCGATGAGGTTATTGGAAAACGATCCATTTACAAGCTTTCAACAACTTTGAAACGGCACTAACGCCTCTTGAATTCCCCCAAAAATCGAAGAAAATGGGAAAAATCGCTACTGCAGATGTCAAAGATAAAGTGCGCCATAATCCGTTGCACAGAGATATCACAAGTTCAGGAGGGAAACTAAGGGAGCAGCCTCGAGACGGAACGTCGAAAAAGGCCTCCAGAAAAAAAAGTCCAGCCCATGAAGACGGATACCTTGATGCGGCCGCGTCACGGAAAATCTTACAACTTGCCAAGGAGCAGCAGGAAGAGCTTGAGGATGAAGAAAATAGGGGTGGTAACCGGAGCGAAAGTATGCCCCAGACGGGGTTTTCGGCAGGACTCAATGGACCAGAACTGGACGAGGAATCGGGATCCGATCCCGAAGAATATTCCGATTTCGAGGAGAATTTTGAAGGGGAGTTTGCAGGAGAAGAGTTCGAGGTGGCCGAAGAAGATCAGGAGCTTTTTGATAAATATTTCGGGAACCAGCTGACGAACTTGGCCGATAAGATTTTTGCGAAAATACAGGAAAAAGAAGCCAGCCACGGACCAGGCATCACCCAGGAAAGTTTTGGCAGTAGAAATCTGAGCGAAAGGCCTGAAGGAGCGGTATTGTTGCCTCCAAAAGTGATCTTGGCGTACCAGAAAATCGGGTCGATCTTGGCCACTTATAAGCATGGTAAGCTTCCAAAATTATTCAAGGTCTTGCCCACTCTTAAGAACTGGGAAGATGTCTTATACGTGACTGACCCACCCAGCTGGAGTCCTCATGCCACCTTTGAGGCAACCAAGCTTTTTGTTTCGAATTTGCAAGCAAATCAAGCGCAAAAGTTCGTGGAATCGGTGCTTTTGCCGAAATTTCGTGCGTGGATCGAAGAAAGCGAAGACCACAGTCTCGACTACCATCTCTACCGAGCGCTCAAGAAGTCGCTATACAAGCCGGCCGCGTTTTTCAAAGGGTTTTTGCTCCCGTTGGTCGACGGCCATTGTACTGTACGCGAAGCCACCATAGTGGCATCGGTCTTGGCCAAAGTATCCGTACCGGTGTTGCATTCCTCGGTGGCACTTGCCCAACTAGTGCAGCGCGAGTTCCGCCCGGCGTCCACGGTGTTTATTCGGGTGTTGATCGAGAAGAAATACGCGCTACCATACCAGACGTTGGATGAGCTCGTGTTCTATTTTATGAGGTTCAGAAACGCTGCCCAGGCCATTCAGGGTGTGGACAGCTCCACCGAGAGAGTCGTGCAGTTGCCAGTGGTATGGCATAAGGCGTTTTTGGCATTTGCTCAACGGTACAAAAACGATATCACCGATGACCAACGTGACTTTTTGTTGGAGACGGTGAGACAAAGGTTCCATCATGCCATTGGGCCGGAGATCCGTAGAGAACTTCTTTCAGGTAAGCCTCGCATGGAGGCACCCGCATCTACAAAAGAGGCTTTGATGGAGGATGCATTTTGATGGGGTCCAAGCTTGCAGCTTAAGATTTGTGTTGGGCTTTGGGAGCCAGGTGAGATTGGATGTGCCATTGGATGTGCAAATGAAACGTTTCGAGGAGAAAAGGCATTGAGATTTGACTTAAGTATGCATATTGAAGGCCACAAAACCATCCAGCCTGTTAAATTCAAACCAGGTGGTGTGAATCTTTCAGCTGTGTGGTTAAACAGGCAAAAAGATGGAACTACAAAACACTATGGATACAGCATATTATAGAAGTTCATTAGGTTTGAAAGGATGCTCATGGTGTCCATTCTACTCTGGATAATATATCATGGAGTAGATCGGAGGATGGTGGAGATATGGCCTGTCGAGGTAACCGTTCTTGTAAGGTTTGCCTTGAAATCCTCGATCTTGCCAAACGCATGATCTGCGCTCAAGAAAATCTAACGGTATTTTTGATCATCGTCTCATTTTGAAGCTGCTCATATACAATTTGCTAAGGTTAAGCCTACGTAACTACATAACTCTCACCGGACTCTCCCTGCCTTCCATTTGTATTAACTGGAATTTATTCTTTCAATTGTGATGCCTAAGAAGCCTTTGAGTGGAATCCAGAATCACAAAAAGGTAATGATTTTTCTGGACACAGTAGCAGTTAGTAACCTCAATTATGAATCGAAGAATATACAATCGAAATGGTGAAGCGCCATGATTCGGAAGTTTTCCAGGCATCCCATGAATCCCATGATAATTTCTGATACTCCTGATCGCATTTTGGCCTTTCGTCACTTGCCTTAGAACATTTAAAATCCAGTTCAGACATCATCTTTTTGCACCGCGTTGATCATTTATGATAATTGATTAAACTAGAAATTTAGATTCTACGTGACAATCAGAATTTCAGTAAAATCCCCACTCTCGAGCAATTGTGGAAAAACTAATTTGCAGGCGAAATCAAACTTGATTTCCACAAGTGTTTGACCCTAAAGCTTATTTTATGAGCCAGGCGTGATGCTCTCACTTGGAAAAGCACCAGATACGTGAGAAAACTAAGTACAAGTTAATTTCGAGATATCTTCGACAAGTCCCCTTGAAACCCAACAAACACCGTTTTCTGAATATGGTGTCTGATTCAAGAACTTAGGACTATCAATGGCATGTACTTAGAACCCTCATATTTGTGACTCGGCGTCCCAAATACACCGACATCTTCAGAAGTGCTATTCTGGCTTTCGGCTGGAAGAGCTGGTGAAAGACAGTGACACTTTCAACTGCAGAATGTGTTTTGATTGGTGGATGAAAGGCTCTCAGGTTCTGAACTTGCACAACTATCAACTCTAAGGCCTCGCAACGTTGTGACGCAGCGATCAGTACTCTTTGGCAAATAACAACACGCCCATGTCTCGTCATTGCCACCGAGTTCTAGGTCTATAAATGGCCTTCTCAGTAGTGCACTTTGAACACCTTTAAATTCTCTTTTAGAGTACCCCCGCGTGAAATATTCGGTGAAATAACCAGTGAGTTGACCAAGGGCTGACTGTAGGTTGTTTATAGCACGTGACCAGGATTCTTGGTTTGAGTGGGGAAAGTATATGAATACCCGACAAATCCCATATCAGGCAAACGCAGCCCAACAATTGAAAACATAGTGTGGCGTTTTCACAAAATAGGAACTTCACTCGTGCGTTTCCGTGCATCCGCACATAACTTGTCGAAATCGGCATACATGGCATAGTAACTCTGGACGCACCCGATGATGGTCAAAGCCACCGTAGACCCGATCCATAGCCCATGGAGAGAACCCTTCCAAGGAGAGTAGAAGGATAAGTAGATCAGAAGAGGAATGCCGATCAAGTAGTAAGAAACCAAATTCACAATCCCGCCGATCTTGGTCTGGCCCTGGCCTCTTAAACACCCAGCCGAATTGGCATTCATGGCATCTGAAATCTGCATGAGCGCCACGAGCCACATGATGTCATGGATGATGCTGATGACACGCTCATCGTTGGTGAAAAGCGCGGCGATTGGTGTCTGAAAAACGTATAACACTAGGAAATTGAAGATAGAGATGCAAAGCCCAAATGCTAACGCTACGCCCGTGGTTATCTTGGCGCTATCACCGAGCCCAGCACCCAAATAGTTGGCGATCCGAGTCGAGGACGCAATACCAATGGCAAAGGGCACCTGGTATGTGAGAGAGGCCATGGTGGACCCAACCGATTGAGCAGCCAATTCCAAAGTTCCAACATAAGAAGCCATCAACGTCAAGATTTCAAAGGCAAGAAACTCGGCTTCAAGCATGATCCAACCAGGCACCGCCAAGTAGACCAACTTGCTCCATCCCAGAAATGCCTTTTGCAAACTGAACCCATTCCAACATGTCAACGGATGGATATTATGAGGGGTCTGGTCTGCAGAGACGCCGTACAAAGTCATGATCAAGAGCCCAAAGAACATGAACCAATAGTTGATGGCCACAGCTATTGGCGCACCCAAGTACCCAAACTTCTTGACGAAAAGAAAATTCATGACAAGGTTGGTAGGAGCTGCCAAAAGCAACACATACGTCAGGATATGATACACGCCTTGTGCCTGGAGAAATCTTTTGCCGCATTCGAACATGATATACGCAGGGATGCCCGGGCCAATATAAAAGAGGTAATCTGCCGCCAACCGCGCTGTTTCCCGGTCAGGAAGCAAAAGTACAATCAACTCGTACCCGAAAAAAGTCCACACCATAAGCATGGGGAGCATCACCACAAAAATCAACGCAATACACTTCTGCATATAATCGCCGACCATATGGTACTTTTTGGCGCCAAACGCCTGGGGACAAAGCGTGTCCAAAGCAGTCGCTATGCCTTGGATGGTAGCGTATCCCGTTATATTTGCCGTCATCGACCCCATGGAGACCGCTGCAAGTTCAACTGCCCCCAAATGACCCACGCTGAAAACAGACACCGTCGACAACGAGTTTTGAAGAAGAAACGTTAGAATTAACGGGATCGACGATTTAATAAGCAGGGTTGTTTCGAGGTAGATTGTCGTGGGCTGAATTTTATTATTGGCCACGGCATCTTCGAATGCATCTGCAATTGCCTCATCATCATCACTAATGTCATCGTCACCCTCTCCAATCATACTTGCATTCTTGGCACCGTGTCCAGTATCTCCCTTCTTCACTTTAATGTGGCTTGCTTTCAAGAGCTCGCGCTCCTGCTCAATAAGCTCCCGGTTCATCGACGATTTGCGGCGAGATGAGTCCTGGCGATGGACTCCAAGTAAGGCGCTGCTCTCATCCAAAGGGGAGTGTCCTTGTGTGGCCTCTGGATCCTTTGGCAACGAGCCTGAATTAATGAAATCGCTCGGAACAAAAAGGCCCTGTTTGCCTACAGACCCAAACACCACCGACGCTCTGCGCTTAGCGTTAGAGTGGGTGAATTGATGACTTCTGGGATCACTTGAAGACATCTGAAAGAAGATATGTAGGTCGTCTCTGGCTTGTTTGCTTTCGTTTTTCCAAACCCTTTTTTTAATCTCTTCCGGGGGGATTTATACGTATTTTAGCACCAGATTACGGTTCGGCGATCCTAAGTACGAGCGTCAGGAGCGATTCAAAAGCGTTAATCTATGATGAAAAAGACGTTTGCATCGGAAAAACTCCGGCGATAAGCCTCGGGAACTATCGCGCACAATTTATTGGTGGCCATCGGGGCCTCATGCAGGATCAATGCACCGAAGACGCGATCTGCATTGGCATTTGTCCCTTGCATGTACATGAAAACGGGCCACTACTAAACTTCGATAAATATGCCCCCTTTGTAACAATACGTGATGGTTGAAGGTAACTATGTTTTAGCTTTCCTGCACACGTAAAGTTGTATTGGAGATGTACAGACTCAAATTCTCAGTGAATCTCTCAAATAATTGACGTCTCTCCGTAAACATCATGACAGCTTTAAGAAGAAAGTCAAACTGTGATTTTTCAAATCGCTTTGTATCTGCTGCATTCCCTTTGCTCTACTTTTACTATGGGATAAAAGTCTTGCATAAATAAAGGAAGCGGCTCGAGCGTCTGGTGGACTTCGTATTTCTGAATACTCCTGTAATCATAAGTATAATATAATGACTGTTAGCGAAAGTTTGCTATCAATGGGATCAGAGAGTGTCTGAGCCCAGATAATTGTACTAATTCCAGCATGATATCGTGGCCTTTGCCGCATCTGCACTGCTAGGTGGGCTTTTGAGGGTTAAACAGAATCTTCTAGCCAACTGCACAGGAACGAAGGTCACAGCAGCTCTGAAGGTATATGAGCATCAAAAAAAACATCTCTTAAGCGATGCAGATAACTGGAATTCGATTGAGTGAAATAAAGCACATGCATTTTCAAAGTTTCAGCTATCATTGACAAACCTGGCGACAACTTGTTCATGGAAAACGGAAATTAGACGGGCGGGTTAAGTTCTAGAGAGTATAAAGCTTCCAGCTTTTTCAAAGCCACACAAGTCTAATCACCCAAGGTTTTTTCATCGAGCAAAACGAATCATAACGTAACGATAAAAAATTGCTTCTTGGCGACCGTTCGAAAAAATGAGGTACATCTTATGAGAAAGTGTACCATTTAAAGAATAAGCCAGGAGCTAAAAGTCCTGCCAAAAAGCGCACTGAAAGTGAAAGCCAGGAATCACAACGCCGCATGGATCCTGAAAGCAGACAATGGCTCATAAACGGGTTTGGAAAATTACACTCAACGAAAGAAGTTCGCCCATGTAATCTAATACAGTCTATTGCTCGTTAATGTTCAGCAAAAGCTGTGCCAAGCACCGTTTTGTGGCAGCGTCGTCCAGTAAAATCTTCGAGAATGTTCCGTCACGTAAAGGTTCGGGCAATATCGTCGATAATGCTTTGCGTGCTTCTAAATTGTCGGAAAGTCTCATATAACACCGCACCACGTGTTTCAAAAGACGGCCAGAACTACTGGATGGGGCCGAGGCCAGGCCCAGGGTCTGGATGTTTCCTACTGCGCCGGCAGCCAGATCCGGGGGCGTTTGGCCGGGGTTTTTCGCAGTGAGACTAAGCTGCTCGATCATTTTCAGCAACACCGATGCAACGGTATGAAACCGCTCGTAGGTAGTGCAAATATACGATAATCCTTGGTCGTCCAAGAGGATCTTTTGCAAGATGAAGATCGCCACGGTTTTCAGAAGCTCCAGGGAAATCTCCATGATGTTCAAACACAACGGCACGATCTCTGTGGTCAAAAGAAAATTGATCACTTCGGGAGTATCATTTTTCACAAGCGCGCCCACCACACCCAAACTGGTGAGCCGCAAGTACTCGAACGACCGCTGGCGGGCATTTGTCGAGAGAAATGGGTACAAATAGAGCGGCAAGTTTGCGTTCAAAAAAAGCCCCCGGGTGTGTTTGTTAGACGCCACACACTGGAGCAACGCAAGGGCATTACACACGCGGTTCAGAACCGAGGCAGTAAGAACTGGCGGGTTCAAGAAGGGGTAGACGGAGATGATTTCCTCGAGCAAAACGCTCATGACGCCGAAAGAGTTCCAGAGCACAAGGGCCAAATCATCGTACTGCTCACGTTTCTTGCCCAACTCAAGTAACGCCCGTTCCCGGTTACTGCCCGTGACAAGTTCTGAAAGCCATTGGAAGATCTGTTTGTCGGAAAGGGCGCGGCTCGGCGGGTCTCTTGGTCCGGCGTTTCCCACAGAAATCATGGTGATTTTATTTCAAATTGCTGCTGGTATTATTGAAGGCCGCTTCAAAGTGTACAGCACAGCCCAAATGCGTAGTGGCCTGATTCAAGATGAGTCTTAAAGAAGTGTAGGGTTTACCTAGTAGGCTTTAAGAGTGAGACCTAGAGTTCCCATATAGGGATGCACGGGTTTGTGGGTGTACGGGTTTCTTTGCGCCATGTGTGTGCGATTTTGGGTGCGGCAGCAACAGACTCCGGTTTGAAATTTGTGTTTGAAATTTGTGTTTGAAATTTGTGTTTGAAATTTGTGTTTGAAATTTGAGGGTTGTGGGGGCCAAGAATCGACTTGAAAGTGACTCTCAAGGTTTGTGTTTATCTTTTGTGGAGTTCTCAAAATTGATTTTCAGATACTTAGCGAGGGTTTCCTCCTTCTTATTTTTTGGTAGATGATATAGCTAATGATCTGGTTGTGTCAGTCTTTTTCTAATTCAATTAATAAACTAAATTCGCGAGATCTAGCACTTCATGAAAATGAAACAAATGGTCAAAGAACCAGAAATTATTCTTGTTCTAATGTTAAGTAACTAACCCAGTCCCGAATTGGTAGGCCTACGACCTGGCTATGATAGTCACGTGAGCACGTCAGGCTCCTTAATTATAGGCAGTTGTAGATAATTGTCCTAAAAGAATATAGGGTACTTCCACGGGTAATTGCCTAAGCCACCTATGAATAGAAAGCTGAATATAAACACGTCCGGCAAAAGGGAGATCAGACCTCCGTCATACAAATGACAATTATAAGCCATTAGTGGAATCATTTATTGTATTGAAAAAATATGTTCCGAATATTGATGCCGACCGCGAATACACCTTCACACGTACGATTATTTCCACATCCTTAATTTGAGAGGCTCATATAGACAACCCGTACTTCTAGTATTAGGCTTAGAAAGGTATATGGGGCCCATATAGGACGAGTTTCCATATTAGACCTCATTATTTATATTGGTAGAGCAGTGGTTTAGTGATTCCTTCGAATGGAAACAGCAGAGAAGAGTAATGCATGCAAATTCTTGCAAGACAGTATATAAAGGTGCAAAACTGTGATGATGTTATAATTTTAGCTTTCAACACGAAGGTTTGGCCCATGACGTTTTTTGGTGGATGTTTTTCGGTGAAATCAGGCAACAACTTTCGCAAAACAAGCAGATATTTTATTTTTCACACCTGATACTCCTTGAAGGGTTTAATCCATATGTCAATTGAATTTCTAGCAGTATTATTCGCAGTGAATTGTTTAATACTAAGTATTCCACACGAGTAAGCAATCGAAAATGGATAAGTTTTGGTTGTTGACACAATCTGAGTTTTGGCTGGTGAAAGAAGAAGCTTCCGTCCGTTATCTCGACGTGTTAATGGGCCTTAAAGCACGACTCGTGGACTTGCGGCTGTTATATACCAGGTTTATGGATGATATTTATATTAATGATTTCGATCTCAAATATGTTTAGCTATCACAATAAATGGCAGATTCAAATAGTCAGTGTTCAAGCTTTTCGCTCTACCACTGTTTGAATTCTCCTTGCTAATATACAAACAAGTAGAGCTGTAGAAACCATCAAAACCAAGAACATGAAGACAAATTCACGAGTACTCAAAACTGATTATGATCGGCCGTGCACCACGACAATTACAGTTCCGTCCAACTGTGCCGTCTAAACAAAGGTAAAACTTATATTTTCCATTGAAAGAAAGTCGTTTCTGATGAGTCCATGAAGAATCCTCATGGAGATAGAAGCCTGGCCGAGGATACAGATTCAGCGCAAGGCGCCCGTTGCAGTCGACCGTCAAGTACTTATTCGTGCCGATAAGCTTCAACGTCCCGACATAAAATTCAAATCTCGAAAACTGGATGCCGCTAACTAATACCCCATGTGAAACTGATAAATCCAAGTCAGCACTCTCGCCATCAATCTGGGAAATGAAGAGCACGCCTTCACGTGAGGCGTCATAAGAAAAGCACAATGTAGTGAATAGCAATACTGCGAGCCACCTCATGAAGAACCTTTTTGCATGTACCTGTTGATCTTTTGTTTGATTGTGGATGTGACACGTATCAATTTTTTTATATAAAGTTCTGTTCTCTTTTCGGGGTGATAAACAAATCAGTTCTAAGTCAAGAAAACAAGAATTAAAGCGCCTAAATGAGGCGGACTACCGCTTTATATAGGCCTTGTTGTTGTACTAGGGCTTTTAAAGAGATGGCATTAAATTTGCACAGGGAACAAAGTGTCAACCCACTATAAGTGTGCTTGTACTATATGGAACAATGAATGTTTCAGTGAGAGACGTTTCTCCTGTAACTCAATATAACTTCAGAAGCCCCGTTTCATAAAACGTATGTTCAATCCCCATCACTGAAAAGTCCTCTGTGGTAAACCAATATTTCTTCGATCTCATTTGATTACACATAAACTGCCCGGCTGTAAGTATAATTTCTCTACACAAGGAAGTAAAGTTTCAGTAATTCTAAGGACTAGTTATTCGAGACTGTTTATCTCACAGAAAAGTACAGTCCAAGCTCAACCAATAATGAGCCAAGATTTTCAAACAGAACAGCCGCAGCTCCCAGGTTTACCTATATCAGTTTCAATTTAAGATTCAGTGGGGAATTGTTAAACAATGGGCGATTTCTGAAATTTGTCATCATGGGCATATGCGAGCTGAGCTTTCAGATTTCGAGGCATTGGAAATCTGTTCATACCCTGATGAATACTTCTTGATCTTCCTTTGTTAAAACGAGTCGCACGGCGAGTTCAACGTGAAAGAAAGGAATCTGGGAAATTTTCGTGACTCAATAGTTGAAATAATCCCTCCAGCCAGAAAAATGCCAAGACTCCTAATTGCACTTTCATATTGTGTGATTTTTGAGAAGAATGCTTGGCGTGAAAGGGTGACCCAGTACCGGCCAACGAGTATTCTTCCAATGGATTGAGCCTATTAGGATGTCTAATTGTCTACCAAATTCAACATCTACTCGCAAGAGATTATTTTTAGGTAATCATAGGCGAACTTTTCGGAGACTGTGTTGATGCACAAAATGAAAGTAATGAGATATTACGAGGGTTAAAAATGTTCAAGATTCGGCGGGGATATTAAGAGATTGCCCTCACAAGTGAATGTAAAAGTGGGCAAACGAAACTAGTGACAGTTTGGATTCAAGAACAATAATTCACCTTATTCTGAAGTAGCATTGCGACAAACGACATCCTAAAAATATCGAAAGGCTTCCTTTGTGTGGTCTTGGCTTGGCTAATCGTTTCACTTTCAGAAGAGCGCAGCGTATAATTTTATAATATTACTCGTGACACACATTCTAGATGGTGAAATATCGTTTTCGGTATATATTTATGCTGAAATCTCTGAGTAGGGCTACGAAAGGCCCCACAAGTCCACTTTACGCAAAGACTTTGGTATGATTTTCAAGTGAAATATATTCCCCTTGAGGGCGTTCACGTGAAACGAAGTAACAACGCTTTGCCCAGAAAAATGTCAATTTACATAGAGATCAAAGATTTCGTACGTGTTGAGAACGAGGGTGATTCACTGATGCAGAATTCTCCAGGCTGAACTTCCTGACCAAAGCGTGGGTCTAGCTTCCTCCAGCCCAGCCTTTTTTTCAAAAGGCTTCTCAGACTAGGTCTTCCAAAAATATGTTACCTTGAGGATCACTGCTGATATACTTGCAAGGGGAGTACATAATTAGAAAAGATCAAGCTGTGACAATGGTCAATTCTAGTAATATTCTTAGTCGTTTCAGTCATAGACGGGATGTCCATGATGTAGGAAAAAGCCGTAGCGGATTATTATTCAGATTTCATAAGCAAGATCTTAATCCAATAGGTAAATTATACACATAGATGAACTCGTATTGAGACAGAAAAAAATCGAGTCCCCCTAAAACCAACACGAAGGTGTTTGTTATTCATAGAAGCAGCTCATAACCCTCGAGGTGAACTTGAAGAAAGCAGAAAGATTGATAGGCACATGCCCAGCGTGTCTGAGACTTTTCTACAACTTTTTCTGTGAGGCAGTTTGCTCTCCAGATCAATACACGTTTTCTAGTATCATAAAGACCCAGTCTGTAATTGATGCTTGTCTTGACATTGTGAAGTGACACCATACACTAATCTTGAATAGGCGGGTGACTTGTCTAGAAGTTGTGAAGTGACACCATACGCTTTCTTTAAAAAAACACATTGATCTTGAATAGGCGGGTGACTTTTCTGGAAGTCGGGAAGTGACACCATACACTAATTCTGAATAGGCGGGTGACTTGGCTAGACATTGTGAAGTGGCACCATATACTAATCCTGAATAAGAGCGTGCCTTTTTCCGATTAATGAAAAGTATCAAATTCTCAATTTGTGATTATTGTCTGTCCGCAATGGAAACTTCCATATAGCGTATCTTTGTGGATTCCCATAAGCTAGAAATTCAATTTTGCACAAAGCTGGGTTACCATTGCTAAGTGAACTTGTCACGGAGTATAAAGTGAGTATGTCCATTGCTGTACATATAGTCATGTAGTATGTTGTATCCCACTAGTCAGACACTAGCCTTCGTCTTAATGTTCAATGCGTAAGTTATGTGAAGTCGTATCTCAGTTCAATTAGTTGAGTGGGAGAAAATACCGCTTCTTCTAGGTACTGTAAGCTCACACAAGTAATTCCCCGTATTGTAATCTCTAATATATTTCACTGACGACTCTTATAATGTCTGACAGTGTCCAAACACAATTTCTTAAGAGCATATATGTATGGAACCTTTCCGTACGAACAGCTTCCTGAAAATGACGGGTCTATTCTTTATTTATTCAAGACTGCGCCGCCAACACCAGTGTTGCGAATTACGATTCGTTTTGGGAAATCCGGATCTCTGAGAAATCTGAACTCTGAGAAATTCGGATGTAACCATCGTAATTTCCGAAAGGAGCACGATTTTCGTTCTTGATTCAGATTCACGAGAGAGCAACTCGCTGAAAATAATCACTTCTTTCAGTTTTGCAGACTTCATTGCTTCCTCAGACATTTCAACCAAAGGACGCTTGTGTTTGAATAGGCAATGCACTAGTAACGTTCACGTATGATCTGGGTATGGGTGCGTATACTTTTTGGAACACCCGAAACTTTACATGTTTGTAATCTCGTTGGTTGATCTGGTATAAAGGGCTCTCTAATTCCACGTCTGAATAGGTTCGACCAGAAAGCAGGCGATCTCAGAAATTTTACTCACTGAAACTCGTCTTAACCTCTTAAACAGACGCTCTCTGCAACATCTTTCACTTGAGTTATGATGATGAGGCAGACAAGATTTACAAGAGGCATGTGTCTTGGATGGTGTCTTCTTTCCCAAAGAACACCAAAGTTTCAGGCGAGTGAATTTCACATTGAGCTTTTGCCCAATATCTCCAGAATCTCTGAGTGTATCACATGCTAATGTTTGGGGCTGAACCATGCCAATTTGACACGATTTATGATTACAATTTACGGTTTGCGCAAAGGTTTATACCAGTGTTGCGCGTTACGCGCGTTTTACGCCAAAAATCCGATTTACGAGATTTGGGGCCATCGTAATTACCACCATAATTTAAATCACGTTTTTGGGAGCCATCATAATCACCATCGTAATCGTAAATCGTCATTTGTGGCGTAATTCGTGGCGTAATTTTAGTTTTGTCGTAAATTTTTCGTAATTTTTCGTAATTTGTTCGTAATTTGTTCATAATCTTATTTGCGGGCAATCTCTCCACCTAGCACTCTGAAAATGTCTTGAAATATATATCGAAATATGTATTTACTTACTTCAAAACTGTGTTCCACCAATTTTAGTGCAGATCTTAGCGAAACGGTACAACATCTGTCGGTGTTTAAATTTGTACTGCTTGATTAAAGCTGTCATATTCCTCGGGTGTTTATGGGTTTACCCTCGAGAGCAATAAGCAACGTTACACGTAAGCGAGGCAAGCCTACCTTGGTCGGGTTTAGTCTCCAAGACTCGTCGTTTGAATAGACCTGATTTGAAAGCAGGTAAACTCAGCTGTTCCAATCTAATGGAATCAAAATCAGCCTGTGAACTGGACTCTTCCGAAGAGATATCTGTCATCGTAATTGAGCACGCAGAATGGTGAAAATGGGCTTTGGAGAAGGCGGCGTGAATGAGGCGAGTCGTTCTCGTTTTTTGTTTTCAATGAACGAGCGAGGAGCATTCGAGTATCACAAAATCTACGGCCGTGAATACGTGCATTTCAGGTGCTTCTGCTTGGGCTTCAACCCAATATCTCAACAAGATGTGCAGCACTGGTTAATGAGTACCTTACAGAAGGAAGACCTTAGAAAAACCGTGAAAAACGTAATAAAAAACGTAATAAAAAAAGTAATAAAAAAAGTAATCAAAAACGTAAAAAAGCGTAAAAATAAAACGTGTTACGATAAACTACGATTTACGAAAATGGGGGCCGTCAATCGTGAATCGTAATCGTAAATCCTTAGCGTAAACGCATAATCTTCATTACGATTACGCAAAATTACGACAGCGCGCAACACTGGTTTATACAAGTGTTGGACTTTTCACTACGATCTCCGAAAAATCATGAGAGCGCTCAACGGCCGCGACTCATTAGTCAGACCAGAAGGCAACTTTCCCTCAAGCTTAAGGTAACAGAACTAGTGTGGTTCGAGATAAAAACACCTCCAAGTGACAAGAGGTCACACTTTTTCGCGATATTTCAACTCCATTCCTCACGAATAATTTATGGATAATTCCTGAGTAATTCATGGATAGTTTATGGATAATTCATGGATGCCAACCTCAGTACAACATGGAAAACACACGCAAAACGACCAATGAAAACGACCACTTCGAAACGGTTTTCAACGTTCCATTAGAATGCCAGGCATGCGTTGATTCGGTCAAAAAGGCTCTTGTGCCGCTTGCTCTTGATGACTTCCAAATAGATCTTGCCTCTGAAACCGTCACTGCCTTTGGCCAAGTTTCGCCGTCGGCAATCGTACGAGCTATCCAAGGGACGGGAAAAGATGCAATCATAAGAGGCACAGGCAAGCCGAATCTGGCTGCAGTATGTATTCTTGAAAGTTTTGCCAATGCCGACGAGCAGCTGCCCGTCAAGGGCCTTGCACGGATTGTGGCGGTTTCAAGCCACGATATCTATGTGGATTTGACGATAAATGGCGTTGAAAAGGGCACGTACTACCCACAAATCCGCGCGCTGGGCAACTTGAGTGGTGGTGCCAATTCCACAGGGAAGCTTTGGTATGCTTTTCCTAGCATGGAGGTCGACCAACCATCGTCTGCTGCGTCCACGATCAAGTCTCTTGGCGCGTTTTCTACTGAATCCAAGCACTTTTACTCTGCTCAAGCATTTCTCCCGGCAAAGTTATCGGTGCTGGATCTTATAGGTAGGAGCATGGTGTTGTCAACATTAAAAGACGAAATTAGTCCGGGGGCTCTATGTGGGGTGATTGCACGAAGTGCTGGCGCATGGGAAAACGATAAACAGGTGTGCAGTTGTACAGGAAAGACCGTTTGGCAAGAACGTGAGCTGGCTTTGAAGAGGGGTATTACGTCATAGATGAAAAGATATGTCCAGGACGAAGTATAGAGGGTACAAAAAGGAGTTAGATAGCGCATTGCTGGGATTTCTGGATGTCCCATTATGACGCTTTGGGTTATGTTTTTGGAGTTTTGTTCATGATGTGCAGCGTCATTGTGTTGAAGGACAACTTCAGGGAGTCTTGTTCATGATGTGCAGCGTCATTGTGTTGAAGGACAACTTCAGGGAGTCTTGTTCATGATGTGCAGCGTCATTGTGTTGAAGGAGAACTTCAGTGCTATATTTAGCCTGAGTGGTTTCTTATGGAGGAACATAGATGAATATGGAGTTTGCGATGTACTAAGTATAATAATGCACCCTGTTTGAATAAAATTAGCAAATTTTATGGCCTACTTATTCAGTTCATATCACACTCCGCCTTTTCTTCACCATAACAGTGATTTGAAGCAGTATATAGAGATTGGTACTGATAGTCCAACATCTATTTAGTGTCAATGTTCCAACACGACAGGAATAACTGCTTAAACTAATATATGTGCAAGAAAGATGTCAGTTCTCATTGTGTATTCCCGCAAATTCTTGTATAATCTTCGAGATGATAAGTAAAATTCGAGTGACAGTAAGAATCTGCCGCCAAACTTGTGTTTTTTGAACCAGCCCAGAAAGCAGATCAGGTTTTGGCATTTGGGCAAAAAAATCTATTTCAGTGTAATTCAGTCTGTTGTCAGAAAAGCTGGAAAGTAGAGGTGTCTCTTTGAGGCAGGGTCCTTCTTTCAAGTGACAACAATTAATGGAAAAGAAAAAAGACTATTTGAGCAGAAGGTATCTATCATCAAGAAAGTGAAAAAAATTCCTCTTTTGAACCTGTCTAAATAGATTTCTTCTTCCTGGCATCTTCTTTAGGCCTCTCCCGAATAGTACTTGAGGGCAATGGCTACATAAAGAAGGTTACGAGAGTTATTTCTACAAATTTGGACCGAATCATATGGATTCTACGTTCCCTAGCATTTTTCTTTAAGCTTACGGGCTTTTGAGTACACATATTTGGAATTTATACATATTTGAAGGTGACTCCAGTGCCAGAAAAAGCTCAGAGCTGCTATTAGAAGGTCTTTCAAAGAAGATATAACCATTTACACTAAGAAAGAGTAAATGGTTTATTCTTCGCACGCTATTTCATCCGTAGATGATAAAATATGAGGGACCCGGATGTAAGAAACGTTACCTATCAGAGAGGGAATCCTCCATCACTGAACTAGTTAACTGATGTTCATGTTCTGGCCCATCTCCCCGCACATGAAAGCCCCGAAATATGGAATTTTCTGAGCCACAATTCATTAGCTCTATGCCCTCCAACCAAAAAGGATCTGCTGAAACCCCATAGCCATCCAAAATATTACATATCAAGATTCAATGTAGCCGTGCGTAAATCTCAGCACACTCGCCGTACGTCTCAGCCCAGATCACAACCCCATCTTCCACACGCAGATCTACTACATACTACATACATTACCCTCAAATAACTACTCCTTCACAAACTCAATATAATCCCAGATTTGCACTCTCCATCCCTCACGTCCTATAAATCTAGCATGCCTACGCCCTCGGCAGCAAACGAGGCCGATGAATTTGCCGGAATTCTTCATGCTCAGGCCGATCAGATCAAGAATAAACGCGCGGTACGGATCTGCCTAGCAGAGTACCCGCTGACGGTCTCTTTAGCAAGTATTTGTGACAAAATCTTACAGATTTTGGGCCAAGAAACGCCTGTAACGCCGCTCGAGCGGATTCTGCTTGCTGACAATAAGCTCGTGGATCTTCCTGCTGAATTCTACCGGCTTTGTGGCCCGCATCTACGAACCTTGGACCTTCATAAAAACCGGTTTCTGGCCGTGCCCGAACAGCTTGCTATGGCGTGTCTGAACTTGGAAATGTTGGATCTTTCGAGTAATCTTGTGACGGAACTCACCGAGACATCGCTTGCGCCCTTCAAACGCCTCAAATACTTGCTGCTCAAAGACAATAGAATCACACACCTACCGCCCATTTTAGGCGAAATGATCAGTCTTGAAAAGCTTCCGATTTCTGGGAACCCGCTTGAATTTCCTCCACTAGAAGCATTCAGCTCGATGCTGGGCGGAATCAATGATCTCAAGGCGTTCTTGGTATCAAATAAGTCCTCCAAAGTCCCTAACAGTATTCGTGATCTGGACTCCTCAGCACTTCACAAACAAGACCAGCCCTCCGACTACACTTTAGACCCAAAAGCAGAAAACTTAACGCGCCCCACTCTCCCGACCACGCCAGCTCTCTCGCGCACAAGATCGCTCTCCGATACTCGGTCTCGGTCTCTGAAAGCATCTCGAAGAATGGGACTTATTATTAACAGCAATAAAGTGACTCCAGATAAAGCCACTACGCCACCTCACTCTTCCTCGACAGCAGCAGCCGCCGCAGCCGTGGCCACCTCAACAGTTTCAGGCTCGGGCTCTTCAGTTACATCTTCGGCGGCTATTGACGTATATACTCCCAGCAAACCAGCCCGAAAACTTCTGCTTCCAAATCGGGAAAAGCTCGATTTCTCGATTCTGTCACTCGATTCCAAAGACCGTTCGCTGTCTCGAGAAAAAACGCCTGTGACAGGAACATACACGGCAACTACAGCTTCCACTATACCGATAATCCCTTCGGATTCCGCCGTTTTAGCTGCCACAGCAGCGGTTTCCGATTCTCAGACTTCCTTTGCTTCGCAATCGCCTCCGAAACACTTGAATTCTGAAAGGAAAGAATCGGCGCAAAAGAAAGAATGGAACGATAGGACCGATATGTATACCGATCTCAACTTTGATGATGCCACAGAATCCGATCCGAGACCTGCAGCCTATTTCCGTCGTCTCTCGGTTTTACAAGAGAAACCGCATGACGAAGCATTGCGCCAAAGAAATTCCCCACTGTCTGAAGACCTAGACCCTACCCGCTTAGCCCCTATACATGACCCCAAACAGGAGATTTCGCCGTTAAAAACCACGAAAAGAAAAATATCCGTATCACAGCACCCTCTATCTGCCCTTCCCACGGGATCTCAACATCCGAATCCACAGAATCTGAATCTGCTGACTCCATCAATTTCTTCTCGGGCACCGATGCACGAGAAAGCAGTAATTGTGAAAGTTTCGCGCAAAATCCTCTTCTCATTTTCCGAACTTCATCTATCTATCAAAAGATTCGCAGGGTTCTGTAGTGATAAAAAACTCTCGTCAAAAATCGTTCGCTTGATCCATTCGTCCAAAGAACATATTGACGATCTAGTTGAAGCTATGGAGGCCGTCGAGGATGGCGAGGATAATCAGCAACTGGTAATACACTCATTGCATGCATGCATTACTTCTTTTAAGACAATTCTCGCGACTGTAAGCGAGAACTTAGCGGCTTTGGTGGCCAAAATTGACGCATGTTTTATCCGCATGGTTCTACTTACACTTTTTGGATCGCTTCATGAGTTGCAAAATGCCCATAAACTTCTCAATCAGTCGGCCCACGTGCATTATCATCCGGCCCGGGTGCCTCTGTCTTTGTCCAGGAATCCATCCTCATTAGGATCTAGCGCTGTAGATTTGAAAGCAAAATACCCCCAGACCAACCAAGGGGTTTTTGAAGATATCAATCTTGAGACCCCTTCGATTTCCTCGGCGACAGAAGCAGTGGCCACATTGGAAGAAATAGACGAGCGGCTTTATCAGACAATAAGTTTGGCAACAACAAATGCCCAAGTTGTTTTTAGCGAATTGACAAAAACTATCAGCAAAAGTGCCATTGCAAGTGCCACGGCGAAAACAGGCCAAACGCTCAGTCCGGCCGTGACTGCAAAGTTCAAGGAGTTGACACACGTGTGCATGACGTCGATGGAAATCACAAAGCGGCTTGTGAGCAAAGTCTCGGGGATCCGGCCTAGTCAAGATGCAGCTACACGGCGGTCGTTCTGGGACGATATCAATCTTTTTCTCAAAGCGGTGATCCAGACGTTTTCGGCCGTGAAGGATATTATGCGCGATGCTCCGATTTTCAACGAGGTCCGTCTATCAATGGCCAACTTGACTAAGACGACCAAGGAACTCACTATTATTCTCGAGGCATCATCGTATAAATCGATTTCCGATGCCATGGGTGCTCCTCCAAACAATACTATGTGGCATATGAGCAATGGACCACCTGCCGGTACTTCCAATCCCTCGGGTGGTATATCTAGTGTCCCACCCCTCATTGCGCAAAGCTCGGGCACTCTTGGTGGCATATCCGCCATGCGCATGCCTTTGGTAGCCACGGTTGGTACCGCCGCAGCGCAGACGCTTCTTCCTCAACAAGATGTACATCACACAAATTCAACAGTGAATCCTGGAAACATCATGTTGCCGCCTTTAAATATTCCGCCGCTGGTGGCAACAGATTCGGCAAGTAGCGGGCTTCATACTGCGCCTGTGCAATCTATGGAACAGTACCATGCGAAAAACGTGAATCCATTCGACCGCATATAAAAATGCGAAACCTGAAACCATTCCCCCTTTTTCTTTTTAAGTTTTTAACCCAGCTCATTTTTGTGACATATCACTAACTGAAGCCTTTTGTTGGGACAAACGCTTCGCCTTCTTCGATTGCTAATGAAATCACAAATTACAATGAGCCATATCCCGACACTCTACTCGCTTTTTGAAACAAAAGAAAGCATTCAAAGGTTTGGGTTACAAACGAAGCTCAGTAATCAAAGATACCTCACAGCATGGGATTTCAGCGCACAACTCTGTTCCATTGAGCATCCTGGAAAAGCTCCGTGTTTCTTCCCTTCGGATTTTTCTGTGGCTGGTCGCCGCCCAGTGCTTTCAATCACGACGCTTATTGAGACATGTCCTTCGTTGCTTTTTTATGACGAGTATCACAAGAAATCTGCAAGTTTAATTGAGAGTCAAAATGCAAACAACAAGGAAAGAGCCATGCATCCACACATTGGGTCTTTAGGTGCAATCGCTGAAATTAAAGTAGAAAATAACCTGAACAGGAGTTTAATACTTCGCTCGCTACCTGCGCTACAAAGTTGTGGCCCGAGAATTGCCATCGGCCTTACGGAAGCGATCACAACGGAAGAAACTAACGCTCCGATTCCCGAAATTTCGGAGGCACAGAATTCACAAAAGACCAGGGATTTGACACATGCAAATATTGCAAATAATGCCCATAAGGACGGACGATTTTCTCCAAAGGCAATTCGCACACATCGAGAGACATTTCCAAAGACAATGAATCCAAACCAAGTGCATGGTGATTCACAAACTCAGTCGCAAACACAATTGCAGTCCGCTGACAGGAAGTGGCCGGTACAAAAACTCAAGACACCACAAGTTATGTTTGTCGAAGACGACAAAATTGAGAGTAAAACATGTGAGAAACTGAAGAGCTCATTTTTAAGGAGCTTTAATTTTTTTCGTCATTCCTTTGTCAGGAAGTGTTTAGGAGATCTGGGTAGCATTCATTTAGATGTGAGCCAGTGGGAACATGCTGAAGACCCGTTTCTTCTCCGGCTCACTCATGAAATCCATGACCTCGAAATTCTCATTCAGGAGTTTATAGAGATCCTATGAATCTCTCTCCAATGGAATATTTTAACTTCTCCTACATCTAGATGTTTGGGATTCTACTTTTGGTTTGCGGAATGTATCGACGAGCAACATCGATGTCGACTCTCATCGGATTCCTCATCATTCAAGCACGAGCACGTCTGAAACTCTCTTGAGTTTGGTGACAAAAATTATGGACGTTCCGATGCGCTGCAATTTGTGTCGTTCGGTACTATCGGCACGATATTGGAGACCGGAGGTTCCCGATGGCTGCAAAAGTTAGGTTGAGTGCGTGGCAAAAGGTACAAGAGCAGTGGGTCGGTTGTGTAAGAAATGCCGAAGATCCCGGCGGAGGTCCCGGTGGAGTTCGCTAACGCTGTGTGTGTGTCGGCATTTCCGACGGAATTTCCGCCAGCTTGGTGTTATCGGCGCGCGCCCATTGATTGTACCCCGCCTCTCTTATCGCAATCTATTTAAGACCGCAAATGTCCACCTACTAGATGAAAGTGTTTCGTCTTTACGCAAAAGAAGAAGAAAAATAAGAACATTTAAAAGATTCAAAAGATCCAACATGACCTCTTCCGAATTGATTGTCACGCCCGCACCCAACGGGTTTGGATGCACTATTGAATTGCCAGCATACGCACAGAACGATCCGTCCCGACTTTCAGACGCAGACTTCCAAACTTTATATGAGGCAACCCTTACCTACCTTGTGGTTGTTCTTCCTGGCCTCGCCGACCTTTCACCCAAGAGCCAATACTTGTTGACAAAAAGATTCGATCCTTCGATTCCTGAACCAAAAGAAAACGCCGGCGCTGCGTACGGGCATGGAAAGGAGTTTCGTCACACGCAGTCTGTGCTTCGTAAGGATGGCACCTCGGTGAAATCGCAGCCGCAAGTCCAGACCTTGGGCCAGGGAACTTTTGCTGTTGGTGAGCACGGCAACGATAACGACGAGGAAATCAGCCTCACGCATCCGTCGCACACGAGTTTCCATAAAGACCCGCTCTCGGCATATCAAATCACAGAAAATCATCAAACTCGGTTTTACAGGTGGCACATCGACTCGGCACTCTATGACTTATCGCCACCTATGATAACTACCCTTTTGGGCATCAAAGTGCCACCAGCCACACAAACCCAACTCATAGATTACGACGATGGAAGTGGCGATAAGTTGTCTCTCACGCAAGGAGCCACGTGTTTTGTGAGCGGAGCTGCTGCGTTTGATAGGCTTAGTGACGCAGAGAAAGACTTTGCGCTCAACACTATAGTTGAATATGCTCCACATCCATATATATTTATCTCTCCAGCAAAGGCCGAAAAAGATGGACTCACGATGGTGTCTGAGGGCAAGGAACACAAGCTTAGCGATTTGCCTCAATGGGAAGAATCCAAGATCAAGAAGTTGCCAATGGTATGGACAAACCCTGTCACGAAAAAACATCACTTGCAGGTGCATGGATGTTGTCTCTATAAGTTGCACACTAATAAAAGCGAGAGCACGGAAACTTTGGAATTGAAGGATGCTCGAAGAAAGGTACGCTCATTGATGAGGCCAGCAATTGCTCCAGAAAATGTCTTGGCGCATTCTTGGAAAGAGGGCGACTTGGTCATTTTCTTCAATAGAGGCGTTTGGCATTCTGTGACAGGGGAATTCAAAGGCGTGAACAACGGCGCAGACGAGAAAAGATTGATGCACCAGTGCAACATTGCCAGTGGGTCTGATCCAATCACCGTGAGATAAGAAAGAAGTCCCTTATTCGGATTCAGATTTAAAATGAATGTCAGAAGTTAAGTGGGTTCTTTTACTACTATGACTATCTTTGAATTTCTTGTTTTGGCTCATTAGCTGCAATGATTTGCCAGTGGTCGTATGATTCTATATCCACAGGTGTACTTCAGCTATGGCATCAAAGGGCAGTCCAGTCGGAGATAATTGCCGGACGTATTCTTGAAGGACCAGCTAGAATCACACATTGGTAGTGGATTAGAGCTTAGTTAGTTTTAAGGAATAAATGAATCGATTATGAAGGGCTAACGGGATTATCGAAATTGGCTTAAGATCAATCAAATACTCGTAATTTATTCACTTGGCGAGACATCTAGTTGTCGCAAAAGTCAGTTCACGGGTCGGCACTGTACCAATTATTGATGGCATTGTTACTCTTCCTGGAAAGAAAAGACACATTTAATTAGTCAGCTAGAGTCTACTTGGGTAAACATTTTACTCCTTGTTTTGGACATGGAAGTAAATGGTTAATTGGCCGAACAAAAACTACCAAGCTTGCAATCGCCCATCGATTTATGTCTCACTTCGTTATCTCTCACCTCCTCATCTCTCATCTCCATATCTCTCGAGGCGTCGCGCTGCGTCTTATACCGCGTGTGAGAGTGAGAGACCCCTTACTGATCTAATTATCGAGGGATTGATCCAGGGCAAAATACACCGGCCTCTTGTTGAATTACTCATGTTGAAATATTCATTTTTTATTTTTCAGTTGAACACTACTCTGTCCGTTTTCATCTTTCATTAGTTTCTGGACCCGCTTTTCTCGTTTTTAGCTGATTTCAGTCAATATGATGTGACTAACATTATTACTTTTTCCATATTCTTGAGCATTCCCAACGAATCAAGGTCCAGAAATGATCTGAAAAAATATTAGTAAAATGCAGAAAAGGACTAAAGTGAAGAATAGCGATGTTTCTTGGTGCTGATTCCAAAGCTGAGATTTTCGAAAAACATAAAAAAATATGAAAAAAAGCCAATTCAATTGATACTCTAATTTATCTGGCCCTTTTTTTTTCGTTAATCATGCATTGGTACTATATAAAGGTCACCAGGACTATATGCCCTGTACATTTAATGCAAGTCGCGTCCGGCATGTAATCTCGGTGTGCACACAAAGAAAGTGCTCATATTTCTCTCCTCTGCCAAAGAAAACAACAAACAAAAATATCCGTCCACTTCTTTTCCCACCTTTCACAAACCATCGAATAAACTGTATGTAATATGAAATTCTCCGTGAACCTTTAGAAGTATGATTTATCCGCTAACCAAGTTAGAACTTGTCTTTCATCAATTTACCAAACCTATCTTTCTCGATGCTTTTGACCCAGAGTTGGAGGCGTTCGAGACTTGTGTCTTTGTAGCAATCGAATTGATGAAACAATTCGGATTTGACTTGCTCTATCGAAGGACAAAAATCCCAAGGCTACGTATAAATGACCGAAAGACTAATGATGTTGACGGTTTATTTGGGTGGACGGGATTTGTATAGATGTAGAGAACATAAATCAGAGTCGTCTTTAAGTGATCAAGCAATAAGAGATGGCGAAATAGCTGAAACCCATTGCAGCACAAGCTTCACGATCCACTTTCCGAAGGAATACGAAATAAGACAATTAACAGATACAAGACCAATAAGATTGGCAGTATGGTAACATAAACGTTAAAATGATCACGAAAACTTCGTTGAAACCAAATCCTTAATTTCCGAAGAAAGATTGGATCTTATCTATGACATTTGCGAAGGTCTTGTTTGGACTAGAGTCACTTCGGAACTGTCCCAAGACAACCAAGAGCCAGAAATGGTTGATGTACATCGCCGAAACATTGTTAGATAACACCAAGTTGAGGAAAGAAGGCGAAGGACCAGGGAGAATGCAATGGAGGAATTTGTCCGGGTAGCGAAGAAAATACGCATTATGCGAAACAGCTTGACCCAAAACGACAAGTTTATCGCAATTTGTCGTTATTACACATCTTGGGGTGATGACCATTGCAAAGAGTTTGGAAACCCTCGTGCCAAGCAGAGCTAAAGATGTTCTTTTTAAAGCCAAATAGTTTACTTCTCGATAATTAAATGAATCAGATGTTGCTACTTCATCCAGACCGAGGTCTGAAAAGTAATTAAGGAGAGCATTGTTTGACTTATCAACGTTAAAGACAGACATCAAGATTGTGTAATCCACTGAAAGAAAAGCTTTACTTTGTTGAGACCGTCTACGTTGACAGAACCAAAATCAATCAGCTATAGCGATTAGAGGGGTGCTGGCCTCTTAAGTACCATTCACAAAAGTGGCCATGCATGTCCTGCAACTTTGCGCATGAGCATGCATGAGATTTATTTGGTTTTCATCCTATTCGGGATAATGCGACCAATTGTGCTGAGTGTTCCCCGGTCCCCCATATAAAGGTACCCAATCGCGGGACATATGTGGTTGGGAATGGCGTGGCCCACAAACCCAACCATCGTTGATTTCATTTGGCAATAGATACACTAGCCAACTTTCAACAGTTGGCATTGTATCTCAGTGTGTTGGCGTCTATTTTGATTTGAGTGCTATTTTGTTCTGATGGTGTTTCCGAATTGTTTTTCATAATTTTGGCTGTAAAATTGTAAGTTCCTGTGAATCTCTATCCATAAACACCCGTCCTGTTTACTGTATACATACATGCAATATCACGTGACTTCTGAAGAAACTCTTGTTAAAGACATCTTTTGATAACCCTAGTGGTAGTCATTCGTCCCTAAAATACTCACGTTTTATACGTATGCGATCATTTCTGAGGACTTTTTGGTCCCCGTATTGAGGGTTTCCGACTTTAGAACGATTCACGAGATTCCTCACTTTTCCCTAAGCTGAGCAATGAGAATGAGAATCTCACTCGAGTTGAAAACGCGCCTGTCTGATCTCGAAATTGAGGGCCCCCCATAAGAACGTGAAACCTGAGATATATCCAAAATTTGTCAGCAAAATCTTTCATCAAAATATCTTAATCTTTTCAAATTGAGAACACCTCAATTTCGATTTCATCGACATTCCACATCCATGTGAATTCGAATCCCGGCCCAGATCAATCAATAGTCTAGTAGTCTTGGGTCTCACACGACCGCGCCTTGGCTTATCACACCAGACTCAATCCTATCCCTTACCTCTCCTGCAACCGCCACCACTTACAATGATAGGCACGTACGTGACGCTTGCCACGTGCAATTTGAACCAATGGGCTCTTGATTTTGAAGGCAACAAAGACCGGATTCTCCAGAGTATTTTCGAGGCAAAGCGCCAGAATGCCATGCTCAGAGTAGGCCCCGAACTTGAGGTTTGTGGGTACGGCTGTCTCGACCATTTTGCCGAAAACGACGTATACCGCCAGTCGTGGCAGGTATATGTGGAGATCTTGACCCACGAAAAGTGCCGCGATATCGTGTTGGACGTGGGTATGCCGATCATCCATAAATCCATAAAGTATAACTGTAGAGTAGTCAGTTTCAACGGACAGATTCTCTACATCCGCCCAAAGATGCACTTGGCCAACGACGGAAACTACCGTGAAATGCGCCACTTCACGCCGTGGGCTCGGCAGCGGTACCATGAAAAGTATGCTTTGCCCAAAAGCGTGCAAAATGCCACCGGACAAAAGGAAACTGTGATTGGCGACGTGGTTTTGGAGACTTTGGACACGAGAATCGGCGCCGAGACCTGCGAGGAGCTTTTCACTCCTCAGCTGCCCCATGTTCTGATGGCGCTAGACGGCGTAGAAATCATCACCAACTCTTCCGGGTCACATCACGAGCTCCGAAAGTTGGATGTGCGTCTTGAATTGATTGCCGAGGCGCTGAAGAAGTGCGGCGGGATTTATCTTTATGCCAACCAGAAGGGCTGTGACGGTGACCGGCTCTACTACGATGGGTGTGCATGTATTGTGGTGAACGGTCAATTGGTAGCCCAGGGGTCGCAGTTTTCGCTTTTAGACGTCGAAGTAGTGGTCGCCACCGTCGATCTTGACGACGTGCGCTCTTATCGGAACCAGAAATCCGCCGCGCTTCAATCCGTGATGCAAGATACGCCGTATCACACCGTCAAGGCCGACATTGAGATGTGCCCTATAAAACGAGTGTTTGACGCTACGGTCCGCCCTTCAAAACCGCTTAAAAGCATCAGGTACCATACACCCGAAGAGGAAATCGCCCTTGGGCCCGCATGCTGGCTTTGGGATTATTTGCGGCGGTCAAAAACAGCGGGGTTTTTCTTGCCCCTAAGTGGAGGAATTGATTCCTGCGCCACTGCTGTGATTGTCCACTCAATGTGTCGTCTTGTGATCTCGGACTTGCAGGACGGCAACGACACGGTTTTGGAAGATGTGCGTGCTTTGCTTAAAGATCCCGACTTTGTCCCCCAGACCCCACAAGAACTCGCCTCCCGGATCTTCTACACGTCATTCATGGGCACCAAGAACTCTTCTGCCGATACACGTAAACGGGCCAAAGATCTCGCGGGGAAAATTGGGTCTTACCACGTGGACATGAATATGGATACTCTTGTCACGGCGGTAGTGAGTGTATTTGAGGTTGCCACCGGGAAGAAGCCTATTTTTAAGATTTTTGGCGGCTCACAAACAGAAAACTTGGCGTTGCAGAATATCCAGGCTCGCTTGCGCATGGTTCTTAGCTACCTCTTTGCGCAACTTTTGCCCTGGACGCGTTCCAAAGACGGAGGCTTACTAGTTTTGGGGAGCGCTAATGTCGACGAGTGCTTGCGTGGATACTTGACAAAATACGATTGTTCCAGTGCGGATTTGAACCCGATCGGCGGAATCTCGAAAACCGACTTGAAGGCGTTTATTAAGTGGGCCGAAACAAATTTCGAAATGCCGGTGTTACGGGAGTTTTTGGATGCCACACCGACCGCGGAGTTGGAGCCAATCACCGAAAATTATGTCCAGTCAGATGAGGTCGACATGGGTATGACTTATGAAGAGCTTTCTGTCTTCGGCCGTTTGCGCAAAGTCGAGAAGTGTGGTCCAGAATCTATGTTTGTCAAGTTATACCACGAGTGGTCGCAACCGCCGTACAATTACACCCCTGAAATCATTGCCGAGAAAGTAAAAAGATTCTGGTTTTTCTATGCTATTAACCGCCACAAGATGACTACAATGACACCGTCCTATCATGCCGAGCAGTACTCTCCTGACGACAATCGCTTTGACTTGAGGCCGTTTTTGATCAACCCACGGTTTCCTCTCGCCAGCAAGAACATCGATGAGCTCGTTAAAAAGATCAATGAGAATAAAGAAAATCTCGAAAGCAAAAGCTTAGGTGTGGATTAGAGAAAATCCACCAACGACAGGATCTACCGACGAGAGAATCTCTGAGACCTCAGGGCGAGAACCCTAGGTGTTAATCTTCCCTCCCCATAAAGAGGCGATGTTGCGCTGCTGGTTCCGCAGACTGGACACATTGAAGCGGCGCATAAATTCCATGAGACTGGTGGAAATTTGCTGAGGAATATCTTCATGGAGGAAATGGCCTGCATTAGTGGAGTTGTTGAATACAATGAGCTGGAATTTACCCTGCATCTGTCCGATGGTCAAGTGCTTATCAAGGACCTCGTTGCTAGATAAGATAAGTAGCTTTGCAAGTTTGTGTTTCTCGAAGTTACAACAGAGAAATTTCTGTGATAGGTTCTCAAACCAAGTGTGCCACGACCGTGCCATATCAGAGAGACTTGCACGCCATGTGAGGCTTCCATTTTTGTCCTGCGAGAGCAAGTCTGGCACGCTGACCCTAGCGGATTCTTCGTTACGTAGCAATCGAGAGTTAAGATGCCACAGGATTGCTTGGGTATATGAAACAAAACTTAGGGGCCGTTTCTTTAGAAACAATGCGATGGATACCAACGATTGTATTGCGGTTTCCTCGACAATATCGATCACCACGAGTCCCTTGATCTGAAAATCGGTTCGCGGATAGGTCTCGACGAAGCTAGTGAGCACAGCACCGCCAAGAGAGTGACCCACCAAGCAGATTGGATTGGGTAGCGCGTGTCTCTTGAGAAACTGATTAAGAACAAAGTGGAAGTCACGTGTGAAGTTATCCAACGTATAGATTAGACCTTTTTCATGCTCCGGGCCTGCGCAACTGGGAATTGAGGTCCCGTGACCCCTGGCATCAAACACAAACACGCCTGGTACACCAATAGAATCGCCGCTGTTGTGTTTGCTTAAACATTTGGCAAGGCACCAGAACGTCATCGACGAGGAGCCTGCGCCATGATGGCACACAAAAACAGGAGCATCCTTGGACCCCGCGGGCAAGTAATACGTGTTGAACAGAATTTGTGTGGCGGCGTCGGTATAAATTTCTTGGATGGGAAAAACGCTTTTTTTAGCAGCGTCAAGCGATGACTGGGTAGGCCCATTTTTAGTAGACTCTGCTTTCTCAGAAGTCTTGCTCATTTCGCAACTGGGTTCCATTCCGGGTCTCGAGGCAGTTTCGAGTGATTCCATTGAATTTGTCCTCTCAGTACGTGCGTGTCCGGGGATTATTTCCTTAGAAGGGTTTTCGGCCACAGGCTCTAGACTTAGTTTCAGCGCTCGTTGGAGCAAGGCTTTTTTCTGGATCCCGCTCATTTTTGACTCGGCTTAACGTTTGGGGCTTGCGCTAATGTGGGATTGAATGCAAAACTTTTTGATAAAGTGCCTTCGGGTGAAGTTTACTTTCTGGTTGAGCCTGTTGGAAGGGCTTTTTTTGGGTTTGCTTTCAGGTAGCCGTTTAAGATATTCCCTTTTCCTGTTGAAATTATTTCAGACAAGCCCTTGAGATAATTGCAATGGATAAAAACCTCCAGTATCAGGCTTCTTGAGAAACTTCTTACCGCCGTCTCAAGTAAGATCCTGGTTTTGTGTCCGAGTCTGTTTGCTTGTTTGCCTTCCCTTGCTTTCAATGGAGATATTACGTTCAGCTATATCTGGACCTCCTTCCAGGTGTAGTCTGAAAGTTTGAGTCCACACGGTCCAAAAATGGAGTTACGAACTCCGCGTCCACTATGTCCTAGCAGAACAAACTTGAATGTCGTCTGGGTTAGATTCCGATTCGAAGCCGATATGAGATCGGGTCGATGGGGAGGAATCCGACAAATTAACCAAGCCAGCAACTGTTTCCCACAGTATCCTATTCTTGAATTGAGGACCTGAACTCTTTTCCTTTGCACCAGTTTGCCCAGATTCTTATGTCTTCTCAAACAAATCCAGCTGGGCAAACAAAGTTATCCGATCCCCAAAATACGTCAAAGGTCGACTCACCGAAACAGGTCCCGTTTCAATGTACAGATCCGCCTACCGTGTCTGACCAAAAGAAGCACGAGAAGACAGAAGAAGCTCAAGTTTAACAAAACAAAACCACCGAAAAACGATGAAGCTGGAATAGACGCGGAATGAAACTGCAAGAATAGCAATTGCTTTTTATCTCCTTTACTATTCTCAGATGACGGAACCCGAAAACCAATCCAGAAAGAAAGTTCGGGATCGGATTATCTTGCTGGAAAAGTTGATCTGTGGAGAAACCGAGCCGCGCTTTGCGAAATAATCCGCGTGGTGGCTGCTTGTATGCAAGACACTTTCCCGTGAAAAGCATCGAGCACTCTGCATTGATGAAAAGCGGGGTGGTTCAGGCCAATCAAACCCTGACCAAACACACTGGAACTCTCGTTTAAACTTTAAGAATGCCCGACCTCCATGCTAGGTTTGAGAATATGGCGCTTGCGGTGTTTGTGGCGTTTCGGGCCCTTCGAAATGGCGAAACTCCAGTTGCATGCATTTTCGTGCATGAACCAACACAGGGAATTCTTAGTCATGGATGCAACGATACTAATCGCTCGTTGAATGGTACACGGCATGCGGAATTCCTAGGCATAGATACAATTTTACGTGAGAATGGTCTTTTGAGCGCTCTGGAGACGGAAATTGCCCGTTTTTTCGCCAATGTTACCTTATATGTGACCATCGAGCCCTGTGTCATGTGTGCTCTGGCCTTGGAACTTATAGGTATAGGCAAGGTGTACTTCGGTGCCGCCAACGACCGGTTTGGCGGAAACGGAACCGTGCTTCGGGCCCAAAAAAGTCTGGCGTACCGGAGTATAGGGGGCATTTTACGTGCGGAGGCCGTCACGCTTCTACGCAATTTTTATGTCCAAGAAAACGACAGTGCACCAGTGCCGAAGATCAAAAAAAACAAGGATATAGACGGCAAGGAGTTCCCTGAAAATCTCACGTTTCCAAAATATATGACCGAGACAGAATTCCGGACGGAATTAGGCGACGAACGCGTCTCTCGATTTTACCATAAGCCGAACTCTCATCAGGAACTCACCCCAATACTCGGACAACCGTATGCTTTTGAAGACCTCATTTCGGAATCGAAAGTCTTGCGAATTCCGCACTTGTCAGAATTATATCCTTCATCTGGATGCACTACAGATCTCATTTTATCAGATCTTCAGGCTATTTCAGAGATGCTCCCGCGAGTCAATAGTTCTTCGATGATCATTTGGGGCGATGGTATTGACTCAAAAAGAAGAAAGGTCGAGGATTCTGAATAAGTGAGATGATCTCCAGCAAGCAATTTCGGGATCGTCAATACCCGCAAGCAATCACGGAATCGTTAGTCTTACTTCAAGCTCCTGTATCTGCGTCCAACCTTTTTGGCAGAATGGGAAATTAATTTTGAACGTGGAGCCATAGATAACATTCCTCAGCTGTGATGGAGGAATACTTCTGCTTAGAGACTTTGGTGAAGTCTTGGAGAACCAGTATGTCGAAGCAAGCGAGGTAGTTGTTGACCGGGATGATACGGGTCGTGTGATTTGACTTGACATTTTGGAGAAAGCGTAGTCATGAAACGTAAGATACGGGTTTCGATACCAGTACACCAAAATGCCTCAGTTCCGCCTAAGATTTTATTTGAATTTGAGCTAATATTGTTGGGAACCGGGTGTCGCAGTCTCAAATTGATAGACTCACATGATGTCATGAGCAAGAAGACAAATCTTGTTTTGTTTGAGCACACTTACAAGTCATAGTTGGCTCATTCTGAAGGATCAAGCCTTGATTCTATTATACAGGAGACTAAAGCCACAGCTTATGCCTAGATAGAATCATGATTCGATTCGGAACATTCAAAGAATGGTATCCAAAAATTCTACCCCGATTTTTAGTCGTACGAGGTGTTTTGAGTTCTTTACAATCGCAGTCTCAACTATGAATTATTTGAGGTGTGCTTGAAGCTCTTGGCGAAGTGCCGAATTCACAATAGTCACCTCGCCTGACTAAAATAATTCACATTACTTGAAGCGTATAACGAGGAGTTGAATCACGCGTAGTGGCAGTAATGATTCAACTTGAAAAGCTACTGAACACGAACCGAGGAACCAATGGAGATAAGGAGGGACAACTCCGCACTATTTTGGGAGCCATCACGAGGTTCTTGGCCTCTGTGGGGACTTTTAAAACCGTCGACGAGAATACCAGAGAAGATATAAGTTTATTTTCACAAAGTAGAAAACACCCTTGTGAATTAGCTTTTGCTTGATACGGTATTGACAAATGCAACCACCTGCATTCTGAATTCGAACGCACCGTGCCAAGAAACTTTCCACTGCGTTCATGATATTGATTAATACAAAGTAAACATCGCACTGAATGCCGGTAAAAAAATCAGAGTCAACTAAGTTGATGAATTGGATTTGATACCCAGTAGGACTACGCAGAAAACTATGAGTATCATAGATGTAAATGAACATGATAAACGATTATGACAAATGAACACGATAAATGACTCGCCTGATTATCATGCTCGCACGGGTGAAATGCAAGACATTAGACGGTTGTAGTCCAAACCCGAGAAACATGCCATTTTATCAGATAATCCGCCTTAGAATAAAACCAACGCTACTGCTAGATCACTTGACTTTCGGTGAGTTTTCCTCTGAAGAGTCATATCTTTGGTTCAAAGAAATTGACTCACGTGGCGTGAAGAGATCAGTGTGCAATGGTGTAACAGACTGATATTCATGGGTATTCCCGGATTATAGCAAACTCATCTTGAGCAAGTCACGTAGCTTTTCTGCAGCAGCAAAGGAACGGTCGAATCGGGGCTTGTTTATCCGAAAACAAAAGTCACCTTGTCTCAATCACTGAAGACACGATCGTACCGAAACATCAGCACTGTATGCCGGCATTTGGATCTTCTGAGCCGTTTTATTTGATAACAAAGTGTACAAACCATCCGAATTCGGCAGATGCTTTGTCTTGTCTGCAGAACAATAACACATTAGGGAAACGGATTAATGCGTTCACCCAAGTGCATTTCACAGATAGAGAATCAGAGATATCAATGAAGCTTTCGAATATGCATATATATTTTACCGAATCATGAAATGTTTGACTTCGAAGCCGGAAGGTGGAATCGTAAAATACGAGGCGCGACTACTCTATCTGCGCGCACGAGCCCTAAACGTCTCACAACATCTCCAAACACGGAAGAAGATGCATATTCACGAGCATGATCTCCTGTCTGCCGGAAATCTAATATAGTTTTCGTGTGCATTGCGTGTACATTGCAGTGCGGCGTTGGTGCATTCAGCCGCTGCGCGTCGTTTGTTGTTATTGAGCCGAAATATATAAGTAGCCCTGGCCCCTCTAGGGACACGTTTGACGAGCTTTTCTAAACTTTCTTCGAATCCACCGTCCCTGTCGTTCACTGCCTCTCTTGTCTGTTCAATTGCTCGGTGTCTTCTTCCACATACCAGCTTTGTTCGAACCTTCCGACCCTCCTACATTCCTTTTCAACGATATTTCCACTTTCCCTTCCCCTTGCCAAAACATCAGAAAAAAAAATGAGATTCGCGCCCTCAGTGTTGATCACGGCGCTTTCAGCTTTGGTGTCAGCCGCTACCCCGGACTTTGATGCGTCTAACTCCACCAATTCCTCATCGGTTGTCCGTGTTCAAACCACCGTCACTTATTTTACCACCGTATGGGTGAATTGCACCGCCACGCCTCCGGCGTCATGGCAAACCAACGTGCAGAACTCCTCCTCGGTTGTATCACTGGTCTCTGAGGCTTCGACAACGCGGTACTCGACTACACAAACCACCACAGTGTATGTAACGACAAAAGCCCCTAAACAGCCAGTATCTTCCCAATCCACGGACGTGACGGTGACGAGAACATTGTCCACGAACCAAGCCAGGGCCACCACTGGCGCGTTGTATGCAGGCGACGGTACCTGGGGCAAAACAGGTGTGGATGCTTGTGGAATTGCAGTCTTCGATGCCGACTATGTTGTGGGCATTGGCCAGGCATTATTTGACGAGTATACGCCTGGCACAAACCCCAATGAGAACTTATTGTGTGGCAAGAAAATCAGAGTGTACTATAACGACAAATCCGTTGATGTTATTGTGGGTGATCGATGTGCTGACTGCAAGCCATATGACTTAAACTTTACCCCAGGAGTATTTTTTCAATTGGCCGACCAGCAAGTGGGCCGTATTAGAATCACGTGGGAATTGATGTAAGCTCCCCATGATTCTCTTCTTTCTTTAATCTTTTTCTTTCTTACATCAATTTATACCCATATGGAGCTTCCCTCCTCTAATGTTTTTAGCTCTATTGTGTCACACAAGAATAGTCATTTGCACCTGTAAGATATTTATGTATAATAACTTTCGGGATTAATTTTGATAAAGATCGAGTAATTGATAATCTTATAATATGTACTGCAAAAGCCAAGCAGACAGATCCCGAAGAATACTTCCCTATATTCTATCTCGCTAGAACCGACACAAAGCTATAGGACAAACTTAATTTTGCGTTAGCATATGTTTCGCTCAGGGACTTTTGTTATTCAGAGATCTCTCAACAAGTAACTATTCACCCAGAAATTTCCCTTGTGCTCTTCGGGGCCCTGTGTTCTGGTGAGGTCCGTGACATGGCCCCTACATTACAACAACCCATGAGTTTAGAGATCGGAGCTTCAAACTCTCTAACAATGAAGCCATAATTACTTTGAGTCAATGAGAGTGTTGAAAGCGAGCAAGTGCTTGAATCTTTTAGCACGGAATAAAAAAATAGGACGATGATTCTATTTCTTTGATTTCTAGGACCATCGTAATGATTAATAGGGACGGTCGGGGACATTAGTATTCAGACTCCTCATGTAGCAGCTCCATGTGAACTCCAATGAAATCTTCGCATACAGAGAGCTGAATTTTAGTATCGAGTTTGGCTTAGGATCCACACTTGAAGCCCCTGAATCGAAAAACTGTAGATTTTTGTGTGTATGTTTAAGTATATGAAATTTCTGAGGATCTTGCTTAGAACCACATGGTCGAGACCCTTTGCAATGAGTGCGATTGTGCCCATTTAGTGGGGAAACATTACTCATAGAATTTCCATTTAACTTGAATTCAGTGCTAGCGCTGTTGAGCTCTACGTGTGATTCGTTTCAGTTACCTAAACTGTTATTACGGAACCGCCCGCCAGGTGTATTCTTCCAGACATCGCCAATTAAAGCGAGCGCTGGAGTCTGCTATGGTGCTGACGGATTGATTTAGCATAAGCAGCGGGTCAGGATAGAAGGAGGAGCTAAGGTTTTGAAAATGTGGATATCTTGATGGCTCAGTGTTCTATCCCGACGTGTTGCAGGTTTTTTTCGACAGGTTTATAGCTCTTGGTCACTCTCTAGTGGCTTTCTGTGACATGGTTTGTTTCTTCGAAAACAGAAAGTAATATATCATGATGGATCTTGGTTTTACTTAGTGATGATGTTTCCTTTTCATGAAAGACTTGAGTTGTAAGGCTGTCAATAATGGGCTGTTGGATGACGAGACGTGCGCGGTTTGATCAATTTCAACAGTTGTTATCATAGTTAAAGTTCCACGTTAATAGTAGGGGACGAAATTGATTCTTTCGTATAAGCCCACAAGAGTCTGCGTCAGCTTTCAATCGACCTCCTAAGTTCTCTTTGCAAACCTTATCCTGGCAAAACAGATACAATAATCAAGTCTTACTCATAAGCAGACATGAAACCGTACATTTTGAGGCAGACAGCTCTACCACAGTTCAGTTGATGAAAATAGACTGATCTTAACGTCAGAGATAACAAATAATTCTCGCGCACCTCTTCCTTGTCATCTTTGGCGGGGATGTCGCCGAGATTAGTTATTTCACCTGTTTCTTACGTACTGCTTGTCTCTCTTGATTCTAGCGAATCACTTATCTCCCGTGAAACTTGCGCATTGCTCGTATTAAGAGTACCCAGAATGATGAAAGAATTAATAGTTTTTACTAGAATGCAAACCCAGCTGAGCCCCGAGATCGAGTCGCCAATCAAAACTCCCTATCTTGAATAATACTTTAATCAGCAGGCTGGTGTGATCCCGTGGCTGACAAGCCTGTTTAATGGCCGTTATGGAATGGTTCAGTCAAGCCACGCAGTCCTTTTATTCGTGTACTTTCCTTCCCCGCTTCGATGGATTGTATTCTTTGGGCTTGTATAGTGTCATGGAAAAACAATATCCCCAAACTGTTCCCAACTTGTCGCCTGACGTTTCAAACAGCATTTCGAGGAGTAGACATCAATCCACATTTGCAGCGAAAACTTGACAGCAAATTCTTAGTAACACATCCTATGATATAGTATGACTAATGTACATGCACGAATTATATGTTTCCGGGATGATCAGCAGGTATATCATGAAAGTAATATACTGATTAGATATTTCATGTTCACGACTTACCAAAACTAATTTTGCACAATACTGTCAAGATGATTCTAATCCTCGCACAAACCTTACAGAAGCCGAATGAAACGAGCAAGTCAATAAAAGAGCAAGTCATGGAACGAGCCTCGCTCAAGTCTACATTGTCTTCTCACGCCTGAGTTTTTGATTTCTGATCACTTCCCACTGGCTTTGTCTAATGTGATTGCTTCCTTGAACGAACACTAATCTCGGGGCGTCCCATTTCTTTTTTTTAAGTGCCTCAAAGATATTTTGAGCTGTTAAGGACTGAAATTGATTTGTTTCCTTGAACGAACACTAATCTCGGGGCACCCCATTTATCTTTTTGTAAGTGCCTCAAAATCACATTGAGTTCTTACCAAGGACTGAAATTGATTTGTTTCCTAGAACGGGTACTAATCTCGAGGCGTCCCATTTATCTTTTTGTAATTGCCTCAAAGATACTTTAAATTATTAAGGACTGAAATTGATTTGTTTCCTAGAACGAACACTAATCTCGGGGCACCACATTTATCTTTTTGTAAGTGCCTCAAAATCACATTGAGTTCTTACCAAGGACTGAAAGTGATAAATGAATTTACACCAGCGTAGAAAGTCCAGATCTCGCTTCCTGTACCGTGTATTCTCCTTTTAATCACCAGCCATGTTCTTCCCTGATCTTTATCATGTTAATAATACTACTCCCTGAATGGTAGTCAATCTTGGTTGAGCTTTCATCCCGTGTAGTAAAATTGCTCGTGACGTGTGAAAGATCTGCTGAACGCAGCCTAAAAAGGCCAAAAAACCCATAGAGCTAGCCAAAATGTCCGAAAGCTCCCGCTTCAGGTATCATATATTTTATCAACAATAGAAAAATTGGAGATACCTAAGGGGTTCGCGTGGGAGATTTTGCACTTCTTTGCACCTAGCGCGAAAACATTTTGCTCATAAAATGCGCTCGTTACTTGTTTCCAAAATCAGTGGCCGAGCAATTTCTTGGTACTTTTTCAACTAGCCCGATCTTCTTTTCATGTCCATAATGAAACCGGGTACTCAAAATTCCTAAGCACTTCAAGCCCACTTCAAAATGAATGTTTTTGAAGATATTCCCATCCACAGTATAACACTGTCTTCTTTGTTTCGGCGGGTACGGCTAAGATCACCATGAGACAGAGATATTTGATGTCAAAAGCGGTTTTTGTCGTGAATGTATGAATATTTCCGTCGCTTAAACATACCGTGACTGAAACAAAAAGAGCAAATTACAAGCCTCGCTTTCAAAAGTGGGCGCCCAAGGACCAGATCGAGTGAAGAAAAGCGGCTTGAGGGATTTGAATTTGCTCATTTTCCCACCTTCCTTTGCCGCCAGGTACAGACTTTCCAGTTTATTAATGAGTGAAACGCCATCCACGCTGAAATGCCATTATTTCTTCCTTTGACACCTATCTCCACCTTTTGGCTCTTTTTCCTTTTAGCTTCTGCAGAATCGAAATCCTGATCCAATTGAGCATTTGCAACCCAGCTATCTCTTCAGCAAAGATAAAGTCAGAAGTCGTTCTTGATCCATTTATATCGAGTGAGCTTTACCCCCTGATTTGTGATTGCGAGTTCCGCCTTGAAAGTTTCTTTGGCTTCTCCTTCGCTTTTGAAACCCAACAAAATCATGAAGTTGAATTCTGCAGTCATTGCACTTTTCCTCGGCGCACTCTTTGAGGCGTCGCCAGTGTTTCGGGTAGAAACTCAGTTTGTGACATTTCTCAGAACCGTTGAGTACTACACAACACTCACGTTTAACTCCGAATACTCTAACCCAACTGAAGGCGTGGCCCAATTAGGGTCTGAGAATTCTCCGGTTTTGGATGACGGGAGCGAGAACCAACCTTTTGATCTTAATGAATCTATGGGGCCCGGCTTGGAAGATAAAGAAAAACCTAAGGTTGGATCCAAAACCACGATTGAAATTCTCACCACGGAAGTTTTTACCGAGGTCATGACTGAGGTTGCTACGGGAATGATCACTAGACAAATCGGCGACTCTAATGCTCAAGAAACTTCTGGGGCAGAGGAGTTTTCTCGCTCTTCTTTTGTCGAGATCAAAGATGCGAAGAGTTTGGAAGTGGATGACACTAATTTTGGTCTGCCAATTGTCAGCTCGCCAAAATCGGTTTCGCGGGATGTGGACCCTGCTTCTGAAATGATTGAATTGCCTGGAAGTGGTCTTTGGCATACATCTTCGTCGGAAAATCGTTTATACAAAAGTTACCCTGCAGGATCTGACATCTTGGAATCAAGTTTTGCGGTAGCCGAGAGTTGGATAGCTTCGTCTTCTAGATCTCAAATCAAGGAGCCGGAGCCTTCTGCTTCAGAAATTGTGGCGATTGAATCCTCGGTAATTGCGCCCTTCGAAGATGAATTGTCTAGCATGACAGTTTCTGGATCCCCAACACTTGCTTCTTCTGATGCAAATACTTTCGAGGCTCCTGATATCACTACTTCTGATTGGAGAGCAACCCAAAAGACTATTTGGAGTACCAGTGACACTCCAGAGACTTCGGATTCATCCCTGAATGTTAAAGAGTTTGTCACGGACCTAGGAATTGCCAGCGAACAATATCCCGAGACAGTCCAAGGGAATCTCGTGTCTTTGGAGACCACTGCAAACTCTTTCGCCACAGATATTTTGCAAGAAAACGTATTTGAACAAGACGAACCCTTGATAGAGACAACGGAGCAAAAAGCCACATTCGCTTTTCCAAATTTCATCACGAAGTCGAGCCAAGATGTCCAGGAGACTCTTAATGCAGATAAATTGAGCTCGATGAATTCAGTTGAAGGCACGAACCCTGTTTTGGGAACTATGACTAAACATTTACCGCTTCAGACATCCGTGACTTCTGTAGAGATCATTGAGAAAGTTTCCGAGACAGCTTCTGGGCCATTGTACACTGAAACGGCGATGACTGAAGAAACAAAAGGCCCAGAACCTGGAGAATTATCTTTCGAGCAACTCTTGTTGGATCTTTCGACAAACGAATCCTCAGTAAAGTCCGATTTGGAGATTGATATATATCTGCAGGACACATTAACATCAACTGCCCTGTCTGTTTCCACTTCAACTTCTGTAGCCGAGCCTACTGATACTGAGCCTCATTTTCATGGTCCGCCATTGACCCAAACTGTCCTGGAAATCACTGATGTGCCTTTGTCTTCATGGACTTCGGAGCTTTCTATCAAATTCACTCCAAATATCTTAGAATCTCATTTGTCTATGAAGATGCCAGTCTCTGAGATGTTGGTGGACAACTTTTCTTTCACGCAATCGAAGAAAGAAATGGAACCAATTTTCGAGACGTCTTTGAAGAATTCTTTTGAATCATCTTTGGAGCCGTCTTTGGAGCCATCTTTGGAGCCATCTTCTGAAACATTTTCGGAGAAATCTTTTGAAACTTCATTGAAAACATCCTTGGTGACGTCTTTGAAGAAATCTTTGGAGACATCTTTTGAAATATCTTTGGGAAAATCTTTGAAGCCATCCTTGGAAACAACTTTAGAGCCATCGTTGGTGATTTCGTCGGTGAGATCTTTTGAAACATCTTTGGTTACGTCTTTGGAGAAATTTTTGGTGACGGCTTTGGATAAATCTTTGGAGAAAACTCCAGAGCCATCTTTGGTGACATCTTCGGAGAGATCTTTGGAAACATCTTTGGAGCCATCTTTGGAGAAATCTTTGGAGAAATCTTTGGAGAAATCTTCGGAGAAATCTTTGGAAACATCTTTGAAGCCATCCTTGGAAACAACTTTAGAGCCATCTCTGGTGATGTCTTCGGTGAGATCTTTTGAAACATCTTTGGTTACGTCTTTGGAGAAATTCTTGGTGACGGCTTTGGATCAATCTTTGGAGAAAACTCCAGAGCCATCTTTGGTGACATCTTCGGAGAGATCTTTGGAAACATCTTTGGAGCCATCTTTGGAGAAATCTTTGGACACATCTTTGAAGCCATCCTTGGAAACAACTTTAGAGCCATCTCTGGTGATGTCTTCGGTGAGATCTTTTGAAACATCTTTGGTTACGTCTTTGGAGAAATTTTTGGTGACGGCTTTGGATAAATCTTTGGAGAAAACTCCAGAGCCATCTTTGGTGACATCTTCGGAGAAATTTTTGGAAGCATCTTTGGTGAAGTCTTTGGAGCCATCTGTTGAAACATTTTTGGAGCCATCGTTGGTTGTGGATTCTTCTCTAGACATGGAAGTTTCTTCCCAGATTCCTGTGCAGCCATCTTTCGAAACTGTTTTGGAACCTTCTTTGAATATGACACTTTCTTTAAAGTCCTTAAAGACTTCTTCAGAATCCCCATTGCAAACCCCTTCAAACGATGAGCCCTCACCACAAACTACTTTGGACGTGGAAACTCCTCTCGACCTTTCTAAACCGATTCATACCACTTTGAAACCATCAACAGAATATCCCACAGACCATTCCCCAGTCTTAGAATTAATTGACGAAAACTTCCTGAAAATGGAAGACGACTTTCAAAAGATCAAAGGGCCTGGTGACGTTTTCGAGACTGTCGCTGACATACCTCAAAATAGAGTGGATTCTTTGGAAGTTCCCGAAGACGCTTCACAGACATTCAAGCAAGTTGAATCAGCTTCCGGGCGAAGGCTCGGAACAAGGCTGCCTGGTTTTGAAATGCCCGATGAAATTCCGCAAACTGTTCCACCTGCTTTCGAAGCTTTTAACGAAAACTCTGCGTCGATTGCGTCTCCTTCGGAAAGTCCTTTTTTCTTGGAAATTTCTGGCTTTGATATCTCACGGACCCTGCAAACATTGGAGTCACTTCCTTCAGATTCGGTACTTATCGTTGGCTTTTCAACCCCTAGTAAGCCATTTGGCAGATCCTCTGAGGTTCATGAAATGCCTCAAAATTCTCCCTCTGCCAAACCTTCCAGCGACTGGTTCACTCAGAACTTGCCAAGCTTGGTCTCTATTCCCGAGGCTTCTGGATCCTCGGATTCTGTCGAGGATGTCCAGAATTTTTTGTCGATGTTGACGTCCACAGAGAACCAGGAGAAACCGACCATGGTCCTTTCGTACACCGGAAATTCAAAACGGGAATCAGTCTCGTCAGACACTGCTGGTGATTTCTCTGACGAGATCCGTGTCACGGAGGAGTCCCCCTCGGGGTCTTTGGCCATTTTACCTGCCACCAGAGACACTCCAGAAGCTGTTCCAAGTGACGCATTGACGTACGAGAAATCTACAATGGAAAAATCGATTACGGAGAAGTCGACCATGGAAAAGACTCAGAGACAAGGTTCCACACACGAGAAGTCGGTGTTGGAGAAGTCGACGTTTGAAAAGTCTACCCAAGAAAGAACAACCAAAGGTTCTAATGAGGGAAAGCCGTGCGTGTCTGATATAGAATTGGGAATATCAACTTCCACAACTGAACACGAGTCCTCTGCTTTGAGAGCGTCGCCAGAAGTGGTTGAGGAGCCGGGATACGAGCCGGGATTCGAGCCGGGGTTCGAAATAGGGCCGGGAGTGGTTGAAGAGCCAGGATTCGAGCCGGGTTTTGAACCTGGAATGGAACCGGGAATTGACATGGAGCCAGGTATGGAAACGAGACGGCAATCTTCAACTCTCTCAGTATCTTCGTTCTCTACACAGGTTTCTCCTGACACTGAAGAATGGGAGTTGGAGCCAAATCCCACCTCGGTTTCAGAGCCATCTTCTTCTTCTGAGTCTTCCGAATTGTCTCTTTCAGTCTCTGAAACTTCGCTCACCTCCCTAGTCTCTCCAATTATCTCTCTTGATTGTTTGCCTCAGACCACCCCAACCACTCAAACCACGACTGGCCCATCATCGTTGCCCCCTTCATCTGAAACTGCCTTTGTTGGGGACGCCACCTATTATATTCCAGGCGAAGGTGCGTGTGGATCCCACGAAGCATCAGACTTCGTGGCTGCTGTGGATCCACGGCTTTTAGACAAGTTGGCTCCGGGGCCCAGCTCGGTGGACAGTAATATGTGCGGTATGAAGATTATGGCCCACCATCATGGCAGGTCCGTGGAAGTGGCCGTCACTGACAGACATGGTGGAGGCGGAGAGTTTGATTTGCGCCTTTCTCCTGCAGCATATCAAAAGCTTGCCGGAAAAAAAGCGGGTAAAATCAAGGTTTCATGGGACTGGGCCTGAGTCCAGGACATCGAACTTTTTTTTTCCTCGAGGTTTATCCCTGGGGTTTTTTTGTTTGATTTCCTGATCCTTCTCTTTATTTTTGGTTTTAATGACTCCGATGCCTAAAGAATTCATGATTGTTTTTGAAAAGGTATTTGTATCTGGAGTGTGTTTATGTACATATAAAGAGGCTAAGATTTCGATAAATAAACATTGACTACTAAGATTCTCTTGTGCCTTCTAATATGTTTGGTGTGAAAATGCAAAGTAGCCCAACTTCCATCAACCTGAATTCCAGGTGACTAATGGCTTGATGAATTCGTTAGCAAGTCTGACGAAAACTACACCATGGCCTTGAATCTGTTCCTACAGGATTTCGTAAGAGCTCCAATAGATTTGTTTTCGGAAGCCAATGAATTTAGGTAGGTAGTAATGTGAGAGATATCCCTTAGATTAATACTAGAATCTGCCTCCTCGCGTTATATCTGAGGGAAAGTGGAAATCGACAGAAGTAAAGTCGAATTTTTGGGTTTTTTCCTCACTTGGTCTCCACTTCTAGCGCATTGAGGAAATCTTAGATTGGCCTTTGGCTAGGTCAACCAACCATGACTATGTACCCTCGTGATCTCCCCTTAATGTATCCTCGAGCAAGGTATACTACAATTTGAGATACAAAAAGGCCTCCCATTTAAAAGTTCGGCTACTGAGTTAAAGCCAATAAGTGTTGCAAAAGTATGCCGAAGTTTAACCCTTCACACCGTAGAAAATGATCCAAACACCTGATGTTTTTTATCGTGAAAGAAATGGTCACATTCGGTTGCTGGTCGTCAAAGCAGATTCTAAACACAAGCTTGAATTCGAAAGTGGTTATGAGCCGATTCTTTTTGTTTCCATATGAAACCAGAAATGTCTGTCAAAAGAGATTGGCTCGATTACCAAACAACAATTTTGCCCCAGACAAAAGCAACAAGAACAGCCCCTTGAATATATTTACCTCACCCATGAACATATACCTGCTAAAAGTAAGCAGGTGCGAAAACACCGGATCAAATAAGTTGGTCTGTAATAATGAAACAAGCCTCTTGAGTCATCACATCTGGGCACTGTGGCCTGACTCAGGTTTGCTTACTTGAAGTTGAATGAATTCTCATGCACAGGGATAACGTGCAAAACGTCAACAGAATTACATCTTGTTTGAGCTGCACACAGTTCTGATGTGCAAGATGTGGCTTGGAGCTTATTAAAGTTTAGAGCAAGCTTTCACCACAGTAATCAGAAAACGCGGCATAATTGTCTTTTACCTGGCTTCTTCATACTCCAATACGCAACAAGAGCTCTTGTTTTGCACTCTAACAGTTGACTCTAACAATTATTTTTTAACAATCAATCACGGTCAGGTCATTCTTGAATTCCCCACGGAACTGTTAATCCGGAAGATGTGGCTTATGTTCGCCAAGCCTTCTTTTCAAGCATGCATGCACTATTTCTTAAAATCTTGTTAAAGCAATGCCTGCTGCTTCTCAAGCAGTTGCGCTTCGCGGAATGCGATATATGCCCGATTCGGAAACAGCCGTATCAGGAATACAATTGCAAATATACAGTATTAAAGACATATTATGCCTCATTTGAATTCCCGCTTCCCTTTCTATTTTTCAAAGTATCCTTGGTGTAGCATCGTTTAAATTCTTGAGAATAGAAGACTCAAAAAACCAGGAATTTGGGCATATTTTTTTTTCGTTAGTCATGTATTGGTACTATATAGAGGTACCCAATCGCGGGACATATGTGGTTGGGAAGGGCGTGGCCCACAAACCCAACCATCGTTGATTTCATTTGGCTATAGATACACTAGCCAACTTTCAACAGTTGGCCTTGTATCTCAGAATGTTGGCGTCTATTTTGATTTGAGTGGCTACATTGTATCTCGATTGCCTGTACCAGCGTATACCGCGCATCTAACAATACTACCAACATAATCACTTGCTTTATCCTTAGTAGCTGCTCCATACCTACTAATCATAATAAATAAACGAGCTACTGAAGCTTCAAAATATATCTAAAAAATGTCATTTTTTGATATCCAAAAACCAGTAATAAATTGTTCCCGAATTGAGTTTTAACTTACAACTTTATATATCATCAGTGGTATCTCAATATGATTTAATTGCTGATGACATTAAATATGCTATTTATATATAATTAACATTTCAGATACACCATTGGTTGTATATTATACATCAATATTAGAACAATCATATATTGTAGGTAAAGCCATTGAACTACTTGCTAAAAGTAAAGAGGCTTAGCCAAAGGATTCATAGACCCAGCGATTACAGTAGTGATAGCAGATAAAAATCAAAAATTAAAAGACACATTATATTAGATACGCATATTCTTAAATGATGAGAGGGACTTCAACTACTAGAAGTTGGCCTAAACTAATCGCGTATAACAATTTTGTCATACTCATAATCGGATGCAATGTGATTCGAACATGTGGACTTTTAAGGTCTCCATGAATCATGTGATCATCTTATGTTATGTTTATTTTTAGTTATTCGACTAGTATCCTATTGTTGTATATATTTATAGCAGATGTTAAAGATGATATATTCCCCTATAAATTTATAAAGCATGGACAAACATAAGAGATTATTTGAAAAATATTTCCTGTCAGCTCCGGGCTCGATAATAGGTCTTTCATTCATTCTAGTAGTTAGGACTTGCTTAGCCCTTTACCCAGATTTAGGGTAAGGGCCGTACTATATAGTTAATCACGGCTTACACTCGAAAAATGGTGTAGCTTAGCATCACAATGGTGAGGCAATAAGAAACCAGAACTGGAGAGGATAATGGCTCAATTGTATAGGACGATTATTGTCGGCCAAGTATTTGAGCTGTAACATTACTACTCAGACCTTATTCTAGTTTTAAATAATTATTATTTTTATTATGTGCCAAGGTATTAACTCCAGCTACGACTATTAAGGTTATAAGGCTACGAGCCTTTTGGAAATATAAATGTTCAGATTTTGTGTGTGATAGAGGGGAAATTATTGAATATGAATCATGTATTTCGCCTGAGGATACAGTGAAAATCGCCTAAGTCGGAGGTAGCGCAAATCGGAGGTCGCTTAATTCGGATGGTCGTGCGCGTGGCAAAACACCCGTACCGCAATCATTAAAATCGGTAAATAATATTTCCGTAATCCGGACGCAAGCCAAAAAATAGTGTCTTTTCTTTTCGTTAGTCATGTATTGTTACTATATACAGTCAACTCTCACGGGTTCGTACTCCCACGAATACGGAATTCGCACGATTTGGTATGACGCATATCTATGCAGGAATTTATGCACAATTTGGATGATCTACTATGTAGATATTTTGCTAGATTTCGTACACTCCTGATTTTGGATTTGGGACGGGCTAGACTCAATTCCCAAATCGTAGAAATCGAGAATATAGACGGATTTTTGAGGTTCTAAGGCTCGATTACGATTGAAGAAGCTAAAAAGAGGCGAATTGCAACGTTAACTCGTCATTTTTTGGCCGAGATTGTCGAGTACGGAACGGAAATATGGAGGCGAGCTGCTCAAGATATCGCAAAATTGAGGTCACTCATGGAAAGCTGTCTGGACTGCTCATTTCACTTCAGAGCACCGTTGAGTAAAATATAACTGGTAGTAAGTGACAGAATCAACAACAAATCAAAGCAGCAGACCCTTGAGAAATTGAATTTCTTCAAGACTTCGTCCGAAGCGAGTACGAATGCGCTTGCAAAAAGAATGCAACACATTTTCAAACTTCGATAGCGAGCTCTCTGTCTTCAAGTAAAGAGGAGTAATTAGTAATCGGTTATGAGAATTGTCAAAAAAATTGTGAACTTCCGACAAAGGAAGCAGGTTAGCGGAACCTTTAATTATCTGATGAATATTTTGCGGGGACACAGCAGAACTTGGATCCGGGCTCATACGTAGAATGGTATATAACAAATTCTGTATGCACCTACGTCATATATGCACTCCAAAAATCGCACGATTTGAAATTTGGGATCAAAGTGGATGGAAAAATTGATTCCCAACTCGTGAGAGTTGACTCTAAGCCCATACTAAAATGTAATCGTGATTCGGACGGTGTATGTGCAGGACAACGTGGGGTAATATAGGCTAGTATTCTTTCAAGAACGGAGATACAACACGGCCTGGGTGTTTGTATTTGGGGCTCGAGCGCTAGGTTTTGATAACCTAATGCGAGTTCTCCCAGACACGACCAGAGACGCGGAGCTGCGAGGGCGAGGAAGTTTTTTCTTTGTGAGGATACCGAATGAGCGTGACCTGAGTCACATGACTTGCGCGCTCATAGCTGACACAAAGAGTAGATTAGTAGCACAAGGGGCTTGACCCCTGAATCTGGGAACTACACTTATTTCGGGATTCCTAAGGTCTCCAGTACTTTAGCCAGATCCGAATAGAACCCAAACTACTATTCTACCGCCGTCTAATCTACCCACAAGACGTGCGGTCACCCCAATTCGTGTACATCCGTACATCTCATTACCGTTCCTTAACATCTTTTCTCTTTTTCAAGCGATTTTATACGGATAATAAACAGATAGACGAGGTCGTAAATTTATAACGACCCAACCCTTTTACAACTAAAAACTATCAATCATCGTATCCTGTGTGCATATAGCGCATCTAACAAAATTACCAACACTGGAACCCTCTGGATTTCCTGCCACGTTGCGAGGACATTCTTATAATAAAAACATTGACGCGTCCTCGACATGCCGCGTCTTGTTTCAGGTTTTAGTTATTCGAGGTAGCATGATTTCTTCCACAGTTGCTGAAAATGATCATTTCATCAGGTCCTAAATGAGGAATAGAGTCACCAATGAAATGCGTGCTGACGTGCGCAAGTGGCGTGACAGTCATGAGCCAAAACCCTGCCATCAAAAACTGACTGGTGGTATAAGATATATTAATTCCGCCTCGAAAGATCAACAATGTCCGACTAATTGGGACCAAGGTTCGGTCATCTTGACCATGGGGCTAGTATTGAGGTGGATCCGCGTTGAAGGAACACTTATAATCACCTGTTGGAACTGATTTAATACGAATTCCAACTGGGTATGGAAGAAAGGCAAGTTCGAACATCAACAGCTCAGATAATTTACGTTGCTAAAGATATTTGGAAGAAAATAATCCCCGGCGAAAAGAACACAAACTTTGACAGGAATTGGGCCAGGCGAGACGAAGATCGTTCTCTCAAACGAATTTTTGACAAGGCCTTTTTTGAAGCTTCGAACAAAGACAACTGGAAATACAATTGTTAATCGTTCCTGGCCGCCAACCCTGGCCCTTTTTGAGCCCTTGTTCTACAAAGTGTGAAGTGAATTGCATATCACGTGAACTTGCTCGTTATAACTCGGAACTCGTGCGTTCACCCAAAAATAATCATTCCGATTTACGCGATCACCACTGTACTCAAAGAAGTGAAGAATCATACACGCTTGTGCGTATCTGCGCTAATGAAAGCAAAAATATGCCACAAAGTACACGCAAAATATTGCAAAAACCCTGAAACGCGCTTGTTTTGCCTGTCGTGCTCGAAATTCCCCGAAATAGGATCCCGGAATGTCATTTAGGGGCTGTACCACCCAAAACTTTTCAGAAAGAAAATCTCCGATAAGGAAATTATCCTTATGATAGATGAAGTAACGAGGATCAACGATAATTTTGAGTGGGGTTTTACGGATAACGGTCAGAGGGTAGTAGTAATTAAAGGTTTGAGGAATATGGTTATAGCTAGTATGGTTACAGCTAGTATGGTTATAGCTAGTACACTCATAACAAGTATCGTTACCACCAGTATATTATAACCAGTATACTTATAGCTAGTATACTTATAGCTAGTATACTTATAGCTAGTATCGTTACCACCAGAATCTTCATAACCAGGATTGACTGTACCTGGCCGGGACTAGGTTGGCTACGTACCACAAGACAACTTGCAAATCATCTTAAAATTCCTTGGTACCGATACTTCAAACGCGCAAGTACGCCAAGGAAGTTAAAGATAATTTGCAAGTTGTATTGGCTGTGACGAATCAGCTCGATATGGAAATGTAACATCTAGCTGCACGACAGAGGGCATCCGGCTCGTGATTTGTCGCGTTTTTCTTATTGTTCAAGAATAGGAAGAATCTTGGTATTTCTCTAAAAGGCAGTTTGAGCACACAACATCTCGAGAATAAGTCCATTGTTGGCCGTAGTACCATTTTTTGCACTTGTCCTTTTTGAATGGGACTTGGGGTTTGCGGCCTTCTAAAAAAAGAATTGCATGATAATGCAGCTAACGGAAATATAAAAGGAATAAGGCTCCAGACCATACAGTGTTTAGAAGCGTTCGTTCGTGATCAAAGGAGTCTAATACTTACAAATTTGAGAACCAAAGTCAAAGCAAGATACAAGAAAACTGTTAAAAAAAAGCCAAAATGGCTGGAACTTTACAGCCCCTTGGTGTCTTCGTCTCGTCCAGAGCGATTCGTAAAAAATACAACGGCACGATTTTACGACACTTAACGCACTTAAACCATTATGAAGCACACGAAAATACGCGGATTTTGAACATATGCATTCTTGGTGCTATTTAAAGCTTTTCAAGAACAATCCACCGACGCCTCGCGAGTATTCGTTCTCGAACAATATAATCACACTGCACGTACCACCTGGTGTTTACCGTTGCAATGCACACAAGACTGGAACTCATACAGTAACGCCGTATTGGGCTTTATCAATTTCCGTGTCATGCGACCAAGATTTCAGGGTAGAGTCAAACATGTGGCGTGTAGAATAAAATGGGATTAAGCTCGGAGGTGTCCTTAAGTTGCATTCATCACATCCGCCATATCTATTCTTCATCCACTGCACCTTCATGTTTGTAGAGAGTATTGCCCGAAAACCGAAGTCATCTGTCGGCATCTGTTTGATGGCTTGTTTGGGAGTAACCGTGTTCGTGATGTTTCATGAACAAAGCTACTATTATATGGAACCTTCAAAAATACCACAGGTGAACAAACATCCCAAGCTTTCAAACAGACCTCGAAGTGGCCGAGTACTTCTTCCAGCAGGCTTCAAATTCCCCAAACAGGTCGTGCAAACCCATTTGGCAGGCACTTCTGCAGAGTTTTGGGACACGGTTCAACTAGAGGATTCTCACGTGATGCAACTGCCTCCCCACGAACCAGGGCGGTTCAGAGCTGTCGACACTTACTTATACCAGGCGTCCTTAGATCAGGATTGTAAGGCCAAGGAGCATAAAATCAAGCTAGCTGCAGACGAAAACGAAAGATTACCAGTCAATCTCGTCAAGGTGTTTGACATATTCAAGGAAGAGGCCGAAATATACGGCGACACTTATAATCAGCACCTCGGGCCAGTTTTTGACAAATACTTGGATGAAGAAAAGCTCCAAACACACTGGTTTCACTTTTCCGGGTCGGGCGTTTGGCTCAAAGACTACGGCGTGCATTTCGTGGTATCACGTCTAGTATTTTCAGAAAAAATGATTCGAGATCAACCCCGTGTAAGCATGTTACTTGCCCAGGTATTTGATGAAGAATGGAACGAGCTTGAGGATGTGCGCTTAGTGTTCCCGAGCAACGAAAAAGAAGACCCCCTCAGCTTTCGGGTTAACGACCAAAGTTTTATTCTGCATCGCTTTCCGCGGATTCTTCCTACCCCCTTTAATCTAGGAGACAACGGCAAGTACTGGGGCGCTGAAGACCCGAGGATATTAATGGTGCGTAGCCAAAATGGCCACGACGAGCCCGTAGTGGTGTTCAATGCGTTACATTTCAAAGAGGTGACCACCAATGATAAGGTCGCGGTCCATGGATTCCGATCCATTTTCATGACTTTTCCGTACGAGGTCCAACAAGGAAAACAGCTTTATTCAGCTGGGCCTGAAACGACCCAAAACGACTGGTTTTCACGCACAAATCAGGTTATGATTCTGGGACAGCCTGAATCGAAAATGGAGAAGAACTGGACCCCTTTTGTCAGCAAGGCTCATAAGTACAACGAGCACATCATGTTTGCAACGCAGTTTGCTCCGCTAAAGATCGTCAGGTGTGAGTTGTGGACAGGCAATGGCAATTGCGTTCTTGAAGACGCCAAGGACGGAGGCAGAGTTGGAGAACTTCGGGGAGGTACGCCTCTCCATAGCATCAAGCGGGTACCCATCGATGATGAAGAGTATTTTGCTGGACTCGCACGTGCTAACCTTCGCGGATGTGGATGTGGAAGCAAATTCTACCGACCAAACCTTGTGTTGGTGGCGAGGCGAGGAAAAATATGGTCGCTTACTCATGTATCTTCATCGATCGATCTTGGCATGCCCGTTTTGCCCTGGAACGACCAAGGAAAAATTTGTGAAGGGATCAATGCAATGATTCCCAATGGAATCGAGTACTGGGATCTAGAACGGGATATCATGAGCGTATTTGCTTCCGTTACCGATATTACGGTGGAGCGGGTCAGCTTGACTGGAGTACTTGGGGCTTTAAAAGCTGCCGAGTATTGGCAAGCCGAGGCCGACAAAAATACTTCTGATCCCGCTGACTGTGCCATATCTTCCAGTAGGGAGTTCTGTAAAAAGTATGGACAAAAAGCCCTGGAAAACAATATGCGCAGGAGCCTTACTGGGTCATTTTTGTGATGAAAGCTGCTTCTTGTGTGGGGCTAAAACCGAGAAGAGGGTTTGAGAACAGGTCAGGATCGAGAGAGGGCATCCACACCGTTCGCGAATAATTTTCCGTATTAGGAAACTAGCCGATATCTTCCTATGTGGGGGACCGGCGAACACTCAGCACAATTGGTCGCATTATCCCGAATAGGATGAAAGCTAAATAAATTTCATGCATGCTCATGCGCAAAGTTGCAGGACATGCATGGCCACTTTTGTAAAAGG